>JAIUZE010070351.1:0-44881 GCA_022085475.1 Heliosperma pusillum
TCTTGTGAGTCCATAAGATGCTGGAAATGTCATGTTATTTCTTTGTGCTGAATGTATGAATTTCTCGTTTATAATCTACCGTGTTAGGTTATTCACCCTATTCATGACCAGACGTTCTACCTGCTCGAGGAACACAAAAGGAAACTGAAGAAAGAATATGGTAGGTGTACGACTATTCTAGGCAACCTATCAACGGTTTTCTGCTGGAACCTTGCTCCTTGTTCTCCTTTTTAAATCTGAATTCTATCCCGTCTGTAGGAATTGAGCCTTGGACGTTTGTTCAAAATCTTGGAGAAGCAGTCTTAATTCCTGTTGGCTGTCCTCATCAAGTTAGGAACTTGAAGGTATTCAATGATCAGTTCTTCAACCAAATAGGGTCCTATATGGCGCTTTTTGCACTGGCATGTTTATGGTTAAAACAATGTTTCGTAAACTCAAACAATTGTTTTAAGTGATTGTTCTCAGTGATCATTATAAGATAGATTATATGGAATTGGGTTTATATTCTTTCTTGCTAATAGAAATAGAGTAACAAGTTGTTTATTGCTATCTTGTCATGGTTGATGTTTTGCATACAAATTTATTTATTTTGTTTGTTTTTATAGTCGTGCATAAAAGTGGCTCTTGATTTCGTGTCCCCTGAAAATGCTCAAGAGTGTATGCGGTTGTCGGAGGAATTTCGTCTTCTGCCTCAAAACCACAGAGCGAAGGAGGATAAGTTGGAGGTACACTCATCACACTTTGGCACAAAATCCTGTGCCTCTTTTGTACTGGTATTAAAAATACAATAAATATATCTGGATAGGGATCTAAGGCCCTTTTCATGTAGGCGAAAAAGATGATTATGTTTGCTGCAGAGAATGCTCTCAAAGATATTCAGAAGTCAGAAAAGAAATTAGGGAAGCAAAAGCATTCTTAAGTAAGTTTGCACAACTTGATCTGCACAAAAAAATTCATTAGTAGGGATGTTCTTTCTGTTTATAACTAACTCAGAATGTTATTTCTGTTTGTAGGCTATGCTTACAAAAGGCAAGCACACGGGCACACGGCTACGCATTTTGTATCAACTCCTGCCTTGCTACAGGAGGGATGTTTTTTTTTTTGCGGGACATTTGCGTTATTAGGTACTCCATCGTAATTAAGGAGTTGTACGTAGGTTTAATATGATGATGGCTGATTTTGTAAAGATGGAGCCAGTAGTGACATGCGAAGTTTGTTGTAAATGCAATTAGAATGATTGTGACTATGCTCGGTAATATTCTAAATAACCTTAATGCTAGATTATTGCTATCTAATATGTGAATCTTACTAACGCTCAAAATCGATGGCTAGCGGATAGTAGCACTCTTAGATTATAAACATATTCATTCATTGGCAACAAAAAGCTAATATCAACATATTTTTCATCCTTTGTGTTCTTTTAACAAGAATGATGATTACTAAGTTAATTTTGATGAGGATAACGCATTTCTCATTAGTATTGAGACTTGAGAGCAAGAGGAGGTGTGAGCCTTAAGACCCTTTCTAATTAGATTGGTTGATGATGCTTTAAGATAAATTAATCTTATTGTTAATATATGTGTGTGTTTAAGTTTTAATCTTATAACTGTGGAAGCTTAACTAATCGTACAAGGTTGCACAAGAAGATCAAGAGATGAAGATCGTCATTGTTAGAGTCATAGTATTGTATAAGAGATCATTAAACTCGATTCATGCTAAGTACTTAAAAACTGACAGTGACTGTGGTTTCTGACTCTTAAATATTTCGAAAACTCTTGAAAATAGCTATCTAAACTTTTGATCAACATTTTACATTGCTAAAATTCTGGTTTGATCTTTATAAATTGAAAGAAAGTTTTTAGTTGTCTTGGAGAAGAGATAACTTGCACAAAAAAACACTTGCCAAAAATGGGTTGTTTACTTTTTCTATATATGGTGATGTTTGTGTTCCCCATGGACACTACCATTTATGCTTTTTCTTGTTGAAAAAACTAACCCTTATTTGTCTAAATGTGTGCTGCAAAATTAAGGTGACTAGTAAGCATGATTACTTATGCAAGCAATTCACTTGGCTTGCATAAGGAGTCACGGTTTTCATGTGCCTCAGGTAACCACTTTTATTGTTGTACAAGCTTCAATTGTTTAATATTTTCTAACACTTGTGCTTAATTGGAGTGTGTTATTTTTAGTGTGAAGTATACTCTACTTTACATTATAAATACCATACTTATTTCATTTGAACAAGTATGCAACAACAAAGATTTATAAGAAAAAAGACTTTGAGTTTTATTGAGTAAATTATCTTTGCAAAAACCGTTTAACATTTCGTACTTAATTGTTTTTCAAAATATTTTTCTTAAGTCTTTTACAAAGAGCTAGTTTGTTGCAACAAAGCATGTATTGTGTTCGATGATCTCGTGTTAGTACTTAATCGTTTTCTCCACCGTTCATTTTGTGAACATTTTGAGAAACACAAGTCTTGTAACAAACGAATAGAACAAGTCTTAAGATAGAGTTATCTTGAGCAACTAGCAACTCGAAAGAGTTGGGGAAGTCTCTTGACGGAGTAGCCTTGAGCAATAGCAACTCGAAAGAGTTGGGGAAGTCTCTTAGCGGAGTAGCTTTGAGCATAAGTCTTGGTGTGGAGTAGCATTGAGCAAATAGCAACCGGAGTAGGTTGGGGAGTTGTTTTATTATTCGGGCTCTTTGTTTGTATGAGTTTACTTCAAAGATGTTTAATAAGATAACGTTGGATGTAGGTCGCGGAGTAGTGACCGAACCAATTTAAAAAACATCCTTGAGTTTTGTCTATTTCATTTTTAATATTTTCATTGCACTCTGAATTCACTGTTGATTCCACTGTGACATTTACTTGCTGAATCGTTGTTGAATACTTATAACTTTCTAGTTCTAAGTGTCAATTTCTCCTTTCTTCTAAGTAGTGTCTTAGTGATCATAGAGTTTTTAAAGAAGCTTTAATTAAGCTTAAAATTTTAAATAGACACCTAATTCACCCCCTCCCCCTCTTAGTTAATTTCGCCCTTGACTCTTCATAACAAGAATGATGATTACTAAGTTAATTTTGATGAGGATAACACATCTCTCATTAGTATTGAGACTTGAGAGCAAGAGGAGGTTAAAGCGACTGTGTTTGAACTAGCTACACATAAGACTCGGGGACAAGATGGTTTCCCACATGTTCTCGTTTAGAAATAATATAAAATTGTTGGACATTCGGTTGTTAAAGCTGTTTTAGCTTTGGTCCATTTTGGAAAGATTTAAAAGAAATCAACCACGCTTTCTTGGCTTTAATTCCGAATATCAATAATCCCTTCATAGCTAACCATTTTAGACCTATTAGTATAAGTTGTACTGCTTATAAGATTATACTCCCTTCGTCTCAATCATTTGTCTGCCTTTGATTAAAATATTCCTCATAAACAAATATAAAAGGCCACAAATGAATGGGACGGAGGGAGTAACTGATATATGTACTCCCTCCTAGTTTGAGTGATCTTCCCCTTTCTTCTAATATATGTGAGGAGTATTATCTTGAAAGGGGAAGAACACTAAAATTAGGAGGGAGTATATGTTTATGCCTCCCCTTAACTATACTTAAGACGGTTTATGTGCTACCACATTTCATTTTGATGCCGTTTATTGTTAGAATGTTGATAATCCCGCCATATCGTTTTTTAGTACAGATTGGATGCGCTTGGATGATATAGAGCACTACGGAGTCAGCAAGACAAAGTTCTAGATAATAGGCACGAAAACCTAGGAGCAATAGAACATGAATGAAGTAGAAAATACGAGAAGAACTGATTTTGGAGGTTGCTCGACCGAGTGATAAGCATTTAATTAGTCACATTTTCCCTGTCGTTTTCGTCCCCATTTTGGTCCGTTTACACGGATATGCGTGCCTTTAATTGCATTTTGCTTCCCGATTTCCCATGCTATGAATGTCGATCTCAATTTGTAGGAATTAAGGCGGAAATGAAGAAATCGGAGCATAAAGGCCTTGCATCAGTCGGGATTCGGAGATGAGAAGAAGAATGAAGTGAGGAAGCCCCAGGTGGCGCAGGTGGCGCAGGCCGGTCCTCCGACCGGCGGCCGGCCACCCGGCTCAGGCCATCACCCCTCAAAGAATGGAAAAAGAGAAGGAGGAGAAATAGGCCAGGTAGCGCCGGCCGGGCACCCGGCGGCCGGTCTACCACCCGGCCTGCGCAACATCAGAATGCATTCGAGAAATTTTTAGTGCTCCAGGCCGGTGGGTGGCCGGCGGCCGGGCACCCGGCTGGGAACCCATTTCTCATACTTAGATTATTTTTTGAAGACGAGAAGAAGGAAGTTACTGATGTGCTCCAGGCCGGTCAGATGGCCGGCGGCCGGTCGACCGACCAGGAACACAACTCCGCATTTTCGCCCTCTCTTCTATTTTCTTTCTTAATTTTGAGATACCTATATATATCCTCCCCCTAATTTTTGTAAGCATCTTTTTCATGAACTATTAGCACAAAACCCTAGAAATTTTGTAACCTTTATTACTCACTAATTACTCTCCTAATCGTTCCTTAATTAAGTTTAATTTCTCATTTCAAGTTAGTAGATATAGTCTTTCTTAGTAGAACTATCACTACAAAACGAACTCGGGAAACTGACGACAAAATCCGTCAGTAATTGAGGAAACCCGTCAGTAAACGCGCGTCGCTTCAATTGGTAACGAAAAAAACACTTCTGACGGAATTTCCGTCAGTAATTGAACTCCTGACGGCTAACTGACGGAAGTTTCGTCAGTCAAGACAATTAGAAAGTCAAGATTGACTTGACTGTACTGACGGATTTTCCGTCAGTAAGTCAAGTCAATCTTGACTTACTGACGGAATTTCCGTCAGTACTTAATAGACTAGTGGCTGGATACAGCAGCCTGCTGTCCAGCCACAATGCGTTTTTTGCATTGTTTTAAACGGTGAAAATTTCAACAAAACCTGCAATACAGAAAATACATACGTTCACCGCAAAGCGGTAATTCATACTCACATCGACCGCATGGTCGGGAATCAACAAAAGGCAATAAAAATAAAGGGGAAGATCGATGGAAATTGGAAAAAGAATTCATTACATAAAATGTTAAACAAATTCATACAACTTTGTTTTTACAAGCTTACAAATTCAACGGGTTCCCTAACTTAGGTAGATGATAAATTACTAACCTAAGGGGGTAACGGGAGCTCCTCCAAAACCATGCCCGTCGTCCGCGTTGTCATCTCTTGGACGTGGAGGAGGGAAGTTGTTGCACAAGTCCGGGGGAAGAAATCTCATCATAGCCGCTTGCATGGCTGCCATTTGCGCGGCTTGGTGATCCATTTGTTGTTGATTTGCCCGTACTTGTGCTTCTAGGGCAAGTTGGGCGGCTCGCTCATGTTCTCGTTCATTCGCAAGTGCATTCAATTGCTCTTTCATTTGAGTATTCTCACTTGCGAATCGGGTGTAATCTGTAGGATTGTAGGAGAATGATGCGCGTGCACTTTTGTTGCATGGTGGATCATACCACACTTCTTTCCCCTTGTCTCCCATCCCGAAGAGCCTCGACTTCTTATCGAATCCGTCTACCGCTTTGTAGAATGCATGGAATTCGTCTGGAGTCTCGCCAGTTGGCGTTCGCTGACTCATCTCCTCGGTGTAAGCATCCTGAACCCACTAAAAAAAATTATATAATTAAAAACATTAAGTAATCAAAACAAAACGAAGCTAATAAAGAGTATTAAAATTGGATATAAAAAAAAAACTCCTTAGTAATTATTAGACAAACTTACGTTTGTCTTAGCAGCTCTAGGGTTAACCCACTCGCCCTTCTTGTTCTTTTTTGTTTTCTCAAACAACTTGTACGGCGTAGGATCAACCTGAAAGTATTATAAAAACATTAAGTGATATATCGGCAATATTAATCCTTCATAATTAATATGCAAATTGTATGTGAAGTAAAAAATAAAGGACTTACCAATTCTTTAAACGCATCGGAACAACTCTTCCGGCCTAGAGTATGGGTGCCCACCGCTTTCTCGCCACCTGACCGTCTATTAGCCTTGTTTATGTTAGACTTCTTGGCGAATTCGGGATCGTTTTCGGGCCTATTTCTAATGTTTTCCCACCAACTTTCGGGCACCCATTCCGGCCTATTTTTGTTATACTTGCAGCCATTAACAAGTGAGGTAATCCGCCTCGTGACCTGTTTCTGCCAGTCGGGCTTCGGGTCGTAGTTCGGATCGACCGAGTTCACATGATTCTATTTCATCATAAACAACTTGTTAGTAATTGCTGAAATTGTATAACTACACTTTTTGAATGAAAACAATTACTTTTTAGTAATAGATACAACCGTAATAAAATATATCTGAAAGTAATCCCACATCCGCCTACGCTGGTAGTGGCTCGCTTCACTCCATTTGGTGAAGTATTCTCGGCCTATGGTACGAATAAAAGACCAAGTAACGTATTGCTTGATCGGCTTGTCGTCCCACCTGAAAAATATACATATTAGAACGAACGTGATAATAAAAGATAATAGAAGTTAGCGTAAAAGTGATAATAAAATAAAGTTTGCGATAATAAAAGTATTCTATATATTAATTAGACACTTACCACTGGCCTATGGCAGGATTGCGAGACAGAATAATCCGGTTACTCTCCTGCTGTGTCGTCGGGATCGCCACCTGCTCTTGCTCTTGCTCCTGCTCCTGCTCCTGCTCCTGCTCCTCCTCCTCGTTCCGCTCATCATCAGCACGACGAGAACGACTAGTGCTACCTATGATTCGTCTGATAAACCCACCTGCCATAAGTAAAAGCTATATATGGATGCAGTGAAAATAGTTGTGAAGTAAGGGATGTCGATCTCAGGGACGGTTGGTGTTCAAAAGTGATCTAAAAGTCTACTAAAGTCTCTTGCAAGTCACAAAGTAATTGGGTTTGGGTTTGTTGGCTAAACTAAATAACATCAATTAAAAGCAAATAAAAGCAACAAAAGGAGTCTAAGACTAGAAAGATTGGATTTTTATCAAATAAGGGGGAAAACTAGGGTGAGTGGGTTCATATGGGTAGTAAAGTCAAGTGAAAGAGCCGGGTCTAATAGTTGAAATGTCATCTAGTCTAGGAAAGTGAATTGAGGCTTTCGTTCTTACAATTCCTCCTCAAACCGACTCTAACTAGCTATCGCGTCACTAGATACGGCTTGCCAAAACTAGCGGTTCTACGAAAAACCACGACTTTCGATCTTATGGCATTCGAAACAAACGAAAGATTCATGCAAACTCAAGTACGCATTTCATCAAACATGTTATAAGCATAGCATGGAGACTAGACAATAATCAACTATTAACCCCAACAAGAACACATTAACCCATACAAGAACCCATAATCCCCCACATAACCCAAGCAAGGTTTCTACTCACTCATATTTAAGGGAAATTCAACATTAACTAAGGATTGCAAAAGGGAATTAACAACAATAAACATTTTCTAATTAACAACAAGTAAATGACAAGAAATGAAATGAAAACTTAATTAAAGGCAAGATTAAGTAGAGAAATTATACCAACTTGGAGAAAGATTAGAACTTTGATATAAATACCAAGATTTCGTCACAAATCTTTGAATAAAACCCAAGTTCATACACTAAACCAAGTCGAAATCACTAATTAACCGACTAATTTGCTTAATTAAAGAAGATTAATACAAGATTAAATACTAATTATATGAAAGTTTCAGATCTAGGGTTTCGTGCCCTTTAATTAAATAAGAGGGTCTATATATAGGTTTTCAAAATGAAGGAAAAATGGGCCTCGAGAAGCTTCATGGACTGGCCAAGTCACGACCGTGAAATGGGTTTCACGGTCGTGAAACACGTCTCACGACCGTGAAACTCCAAGTCACGGTCGTGAAGGAATTGGCAGAGCAAGGCTAAGTTTCACTGACAAGTCACGACCGTGAAGTGCATTTCACGACCGTGACAGAGGTTTCACGACCGTGAAATGGGTTTCACGGCCGTGAGATCAAATCCACGATAATCTAGCTTCTTGGGCATGCATCTCACGACCGTGAGATGCATTTCACGACCGTGAGATGCTCATTCCCCTTCTTCCTTCGCTTGACTTTGTTGTTTCCTTCTCGGTTTCGCTTGCCTTGACTCGGGAGGGCTTTGGCGCGTCGAGTAGGGCCCCCAAGGGTATGTGGGCCCCCAAGGTGTGCCGTGGGTCCTCCGAATGATTCACCTTCTTCTTTGTTGATCAAAAGTAGGTAGAAATCGCCTCAATTGACGGTTTACCTACAAAAACACGATAAAAGCAAGAAATATGCTAGAAGAAGGTAAAACACGTAGAAACGCTCCTAGGGTGCGTTAAAGGCAAACAAAACGAGATGAAAAGGGGTGAAAATGTGGGGTGAAATGACACTATATCAAATCTCCCCAAACCAAACCCTTACTCGTCCCGAGTAAGGATGAACAATAGTCAAGACCCTTAATTAACTACGCTAAACCTAACCGATACAAGGCAATTAACGGGCCTTGCTCCGTCCCTTCAACTCACAACAAGGTATCCATGAGGTAGGACACCTTCTTGCAAGGCAAGTGGGGTCTTGCCAAAACTTCGATGCATTCTAGGCAATAAAGCACACAAAACAAATGAGAATGCATCAACAAAAGCAAATGGCAACATGCCTCATCCATGCGCCGGGATTCATCTAAAATGGAAAAATTTCAAGCATGCAAATTCCTATGTACTTACTAGTTTTACAAAGAACTATGCCTAGAAAGATAGAAATAAATCACCTCTTTATTGTGTAAAATTAGTATATTCGTTCACGTTTACTAGAAAACTTTGTCAAGGGTGAAAAAGCGGGATGGAAAGCGAGGGCCCCATGGTGTTAGAAGACACTGTAGGATCGGAATTCCGCCTCTCACCTAAGTGAAAGGAAGGGTCGTCCCCTCTTAGCCATGCAACGTAGGAGTAATCATCAAAAATGTAAGGAAACGAGATGTTTGAGTTCTTATTTTGTTTCTTTTTCTCTTTTCTTTTTCTTTTTCTTTCTTTTTGTTTTTGATTTTTTTGGTGCTTGATTTGGGTGCCTTTTGAGAGCAAGGTAGCCTAGCGAAAGGTGTGCGGCGGAGACCAACAATAGGCAAATCCTCGCCGTAGCGACATCGAGAGCGACCCCATATGTATTGAGGGTACTCTAGAAGAGCCTAGAAGTCTCCATGATGCGTGTCTTTCATATGCGTTTATTCTCTCATTTGACACGCATTTCTATGCTTATTACGTAGCTTTTAGCTATTATTATTCCTCTATTTGCTACTTTGGGTTGTGTTGTAGTTTTATAGGTTATTACCCAAGAAGGAGCAAATGCAAGCCAAATCCTATCAAGAAAGTAAGTTTGAAGGACTCCTTATAAGGCATGTAACATTAATTTGCATAAGCATGATATCTACCTCTTTGTGCCTGTATGCATTCGGTTTGTGGAAGGTGACACATGTGGAGAGGCAAACCCTTTTTTCTCATATTTTACCCTTAAACTTCACTAGCCAAATTGACCTATTTTGACCCTATTTTAAACTACAATCCAAAATTAGCCTACCTTAGTCAAGCTAGTTTAATTGTTTGTATTGGGTACGTATTTGATCGTTAGTTTGGTATTTCAGCTTTGCAATGAGAAGAGGGTTGCTAATTTGAGAATGAAGATGAAAAAAAAAAAGAATGAAAAAGAATGAAAAAGAAGGAAAAAAGAAAAAAAAACCAACACTCTGAAAAAATAAATAACATGAAATAAAAGAGTTGTTGAGTGTTGAAAAAGAAGAGAAAGAGGAATGTTTGTACTCCCGTGCTTGTCCTTATACATTTTTGGGGAGTCGTGTTGTGTGTATTGAGTTATGCCGAATTTGGCATCGATCTTAATTTTAAATTGGGTTTATAAGGCGGATGAGTCGCTAATTGGTTACGGTTGTACTAGCTTGGTTTTACCTCCACATATCCAAAATTTATTGTGCCCCTTTTCTCCCTATTACCTCACCACACACTATATGTAAGTTCTCGGCATGTGTCTTGGTCCAGTTTGGGTTGAATGCGTATATACGGTCGGTAGAGGTATTTATCATGTTAAATTGCATGCATGCTCTTATAGGTCGCAGTAAGGTGAGTGACTATTTTCTCTCCTTACAAATTTTCTCACCCTGTGCTTTGAATGAGTGATGAGTGACCCGTGAGAGTCCGATATATACAAGTCTTGCAAGATTGACTGTTCAGTTTCTTTTATCATTGATCTAACTCGTTTACATTTGGTTTAGTGCCTTGGTGTTAGCTTTTATGCATTAAACTGGTCTAGACACTAGAAGTGTAGTTAGCTTTGAGCTTTTTCTTCGTTCCATTAGATGAGTTTATCGTCTTAAGTCTTTTCTTGCTTGGGGACAAGCAAGGGTTTGGTTTGGGGAGGTTTGATGCGTGTCTTTCATATGCGTTTATTCTCTCATTTGACACGCATTTCTATGCTTATTACGTAGCTTTTAGCTATTATTATTCCTCTATTTGCTACTTTGGGTTGTGTTGTAGTTTTATAGGTTATTACCCAAGAAGGAGCAAATGCAAGCCAAATCCTATCAAGAAAGTAAGTTTGAAGGAATTTCAAGAGCCTTATGTCACTAGTGTCAACTTTGAAGAGCCATATCTCAAGATCTACAATTGATAATCCAGTGATTCCAATTGGAAATGAAAGCTTATGCTCTTAGCTTTCCAACGCCACCAAAAATGCATGATTTGATCAAGTAACGAAGAAATGGCGGCTTCTTGAAGTTCGGTGCGCAGTGCAGGAAATTCGCCAGACTTTTAGTCGATCGACTATCTGAAGTTGTCGATCGACCACTTGAATAATTTAGTCGATCGACAGAGCTCATTAGTCGATCGACTAAAATCATCACGAAATCCTTTTTAGTCGATCGACTAGACCATTTGGTCGATCGACTAATTCTAGTAATCAGACGGTTATTTTGTGGCTCTGGCCCATTAGTTAATTACTCTAGCTTATGGATTTAGTATTTAAGCCTAATAAGATAGAATAATTAGGTTATATCTTTTTAGACTGTTAAACATTCTACGTAACTTTAGATCTAAGACTTGGAATCAACCTTTCTTCCTTTTCTTTTGGTATTAAATCTTTCTCCTTTAGTTTCAATTCCTTCTTCTTAATTCCTCTTTCCTTGTTCTTTCTCTTTACTATTTAATTTATTAGATTCTTAATTGTTCTTCCATCTTATTCCATTATGTTTAATTCAATTCTTATTGTTATAGTTAATTTCATTAGACATAACATGAGTAGCTAATTCTTCTTTGCTAGGATTTAGGGGAACTGCGGTTATGTGACGGTATAATTATTAGATTATTAGTTTAGCCATAATTATTGGTTCGTATTGTTAATCGTTGCTTTAAATCGTTAGTAAATTGGTTAAATGCATGTGACCGATCTATTACTTTGTTAAACCTTTACCTAGATCGTAAGATATGGAAAGGGTAGAACTTGCAGCGAACAATAGAATGCCCTAATTAGAGCGAAAGCTAAATTATTAATTCTAGGGTGAATAGTAGACCGAAAGGAACTATTCATTACCCTTCAGACCATGTTTATGTTAATCTTCTAATTCTATCATTGACCATCGTTGACCGTGGTAACCCGATATCCTAGCTATTTCTCTTATTATATTTTAATCCACTTTCTTCCTTTATTTCTCTTTCCTTCACTACTTGTAGTTTAGATAACAAACAATTTAAACCCCCAATTTGTTACTTTGACATACTATTAATTAGCAAATAAAATTTCTTTAGTCTCCCTGTGGATACGATCCCGACTTCCTTTACTGCATTAGTTTAGGCCTGTTGGTTATCTTTGATTAGGTGTGCGATTTAGCCTGTCACTCCATATGCACTCCCTAAGCTAGGACTAAGGCAAAAAAAATTGCAAAATTTCAAGCTTTTCTTTTCAATTGTTTTTGAACTCAATTTTTGGACTTGTGATAGAAAAATTTCCTTTTTGTCAAATGATGTGATGATTGGATAATTACATGGCCTCGAGAGTCACCTTGGAAAGCGTTCACCAAGGAATTTTCACACCATGGGGATGGTCAAGATGGTAAATGCAAGCCCTTGACTAGGCTCTAGGAAACGGTGCGAAAATTATACTAAAAATACACATTAGAAGGTGTTTCAAAATCTATTTTAATAGGCAAAGTGCTAAGCAAAAAGAGTATCTACAAGGATCTATTCAAGCTTGTTCAATTTCCAAATTAGGCATTCCAAAAAGTTTTCCTAAATGCAACTACATGCCATGATCTAGAATTTAGCAACATATATACAAACTAATGAAAATGCTCTAGTGAACTACGTGACAGTTAATCTAATGAAACCCCCTAACAGCACATAAGTCACACAACCGCCAATTCATCAAAATCAACATCGCAATCATCAACCATTCCTCCAAACTCCTCATGTGATAAGAAGTAAAGAAAGAAAGAAGAGGAAGAAATAAGAACGATCATACCATGGCGGTCTTCTTAATCCCTTCTATAAGTCTCTTGAGCGATGTGTAGCGGACCTATGTATGGAGGTTAGAAGAAAAAGCAATGCAAATATATACAAAGTAAGATATAAACAAGCTAATTTTTAGGATTTTTCAAATTTTTGGATTTTTTTGGATTTTTGAATGATTTTAAATGCAAAATAAAACATGTTTTGGATTTTTTTCAACAAAAAATGAAAATAAAAACTACGAAAATAGTTTCCTATCCCCCACATTGGAACAAACATTGTCCTCAATGTATGAAATAGGATTATTGAAAGCAAAATAAATACATGTTTTTGGGTTTTTGAATATTTTCTAAAAGGAAAAAAACATGTTTTTGGGTTTTTAAATATTTTGAAAAAATAAAAACTTGTTTTTGGGATTTTTGATTTTTTTTGATGAATATTCACAATATGAACAATATATACAAGACGGTTAGTTATGCAAATGAACTAATCTATATGAAATGCATGAACTAAATAAAAATCCTAAAACTAAATGCAAAATGATATAATACAAGTGCATGATCTAAGTAAATGCAAACTAAACTATATGCAAATCTAGAGTCCCGTTGTGGTGGTAGAGGTGCAAGGTAAATGCAAGCCCCTCATGGGGGTACCTCCCACAAGAAAGTCTAGTGTGCCATATCGGAGTCTCGTCGTGGCGGTAAAATGCATAAATGCACGCCCCTCATGGGGGTACCAACCACGGGAAAGTCTAAAAATGACACCTAACTACGTGATGCATGAAAATATCTAAATGCAAGGTTGTTTGTCAATTTGGATTTTTCATGGGGAGCAAAATATTGGTGTCCGATGGGATGGACACCCGCCTCCAATGTTGCCGAGGCCAACCAACACAACACACAAATTACAAGTTAGAGAAACAAAATATATCAAATCATAGAGAGGAGAGGAGGAGACACACACTAGAGGGGAGGGGGAAGATGATAAACAAGCCACCTAGACACCACTCCGACTCTACCAATTATCAAACAAAAACAAAAAAACCTTCTCAAAAGGTCTCTATCACATCCTCATCCTCATCACCATCCTCATCATCATCATCTCCACCACCACCACCCTCTTCTTCCCGGTTCCCTTGGTCACCCCCGGTCTCCATGCCCGCTGTCCGCTTTCCTTGGTTGGGAAACAAAAAATTGGGTTGAGCCCAGCTTGGCATAAAACCGTTAGGGTCAATGTACCCTTGGTTGGCCGGCAAAAAATAGTTCGGGTAGGAGGCATAATAGTTGTTGACCCGGTCTTCATGCATGTTCAGATGCATGTTCTGCATGAGACCGGTTAAGTAGTCGCCCTAGGGGGAGATGGTAGAGTCGGGGTGAACATACCCCTGGTAGTCAAAGGGGTAGGGGGAATGTTCACGTAACTGGGTGGGGGGGTAGGGGAACTGCATATGCGGTAGGGGGAAAGGGGGAACAGGCACTGCTACCTGGGGTGCACTCTGACTCGGTCTAGAAGTGGGTCGGGGTCGAGGCTGGGAAGACTCTCCCTCCTCCCTAGCACCACTAGAAGCGGCCCTACCACCTGCCGTCGTCACTGGCAGCAGGTAGCTGGGTCGCCTCTCCATAGTGTTATCCCTAGGGGAAAAGGGGGGGGGGAGTCTATGACAAGGTAGGTAAAAAGGGGTTGCACCCTTAATCACCCAAAGAAAACTCCTATCCCGGTCAAGCCTAATCCAATTCGAGTAGATTAGGGAATTCTCGTCAAGAAGTGTCCCCCCAGTCAAAGCCACGTACGTCCCGTCACTGTTAAAATTAGGGTCAAAGTGTTTAGCCAAAAATGTAACCAAACCCCCCATGACTACCGTCTGCCTACGGGCTACGGTGTTCCTACCCAACTTCCTCCACCTCCTATAGATTTCATTCATTATGGGGAAGGTGAAGGTATCCCTATGTCCTTGCACATTTAAGTGCGACTCTAGAAGGGTCAAGTCTAGCTGGGTGAGGTTGTTTGGCTCTTGCCGCCCTAGGAAGGTGCCTGACACTAACCTATGCCAAAAACGAGGCACAGGGTGGTGAATTAAGAGGGCTGAATTCCTACGGAAATCGGCCAAAGTTCTACCGGTCAAAGCCATCCAAAGCGGGCTCAAATCATAGCCCTTTGGCTCTACAGTATCCCTCCTATAAGGGAAATCTAACCCCAGAATAGCAGCAAATTCAACCATAGGGACAACATGCGAAGTATTAGCAAGACAGAAACTGAAACACGGTACATTCTCAGCATTTACCAAGCTATTCAAACTACTTAGAAATTCTAGCGTGAGACTCCGGTAGGAGAGCTCATGCATGGAATATAGAGTAGCCATACCTGAGACCGCGAAAAAATTTCGCATAACTTCCGTCAGGCCAAGACGACGTATGATGTCGTGGCATAGAAATACAGTGGGCACCATCTCCAATCCTTGAATAGCAGCGAAGGCTTGTCTTTGAGCATCCGTCTCAAAGACGACTTCCGGAAAACCCGAAAGTTGCTCAATCTCTAAATCTTCGTTTGCGTCCGGGTTGTTGGACCCGCTGCCTCTCCGCCTCTTTGGAGCTCTTGCCGCCGCTTTCCCTTTTCCTTGTCCCGCCATTATTATCTTTAAGCAAGCTTTTTCCCAAAAAACAAATTGCTCTAAGGAAGCTTCTAAAACGATTAAGAACACTAGAATAACCTTCAAATAGCCCCAAAACAACTTTCTATTGGAGTAGAAAGCAAAAAAATAACCCAAAAAATAGATCTCAAATTCGGATTTTTGAAAACCTAAGGTTGAAAATCGATTTTTTTTTGTTTTTTTGGTGTTTGTAAGGGAAAAAGATGGTTCTCAATGTGTTGTTAATTGAAGAAGGAAGCTTTTTGTGACAATTTGTGAGAGATTTGATGGAGTTTGGTGAAGATTTGAGGGAGTTTGGAGTGTTTTTAGTGAGATGAATGTTATGTGAGATGTGTTTGTGTTTGGTTGAATGAGAAGATGAGGAAAGATAAGAAGATAAGAAAGGATAGAAGTCACGGTTGGAGAATCACGGTTCAACTAGTTTCACGACCGTGAAATTAATCTCACGACCGTGAGATGACCAGTCACGACCGTGAAATGAAGTCACGACCGTGACTTGTTTGAGATAGGTTACTGCATTATTTTTCACAGTTTCACGACCGTGAGACTGACTTCACGACCGTGAAACGTCTTTCACGACCGTGAGATGGGTTTTCACGGTCGTGAAATGGAGAACTCGTGATTTCCTTGCTTTTCTTGAACTTTCACGGGCGTGAAACTTAATCTCACGAGCGTGACTCGTCTTTTTCGACCCTTTAGCTTCAAAATCTTCACTCTTTGCTCGGTTTCCCGCTTCTTCATTAGCATTCCGCTATGTTTCTTTCATTTCAACTTACAAAAACAATCACAAACACATTAAATCCCTCCCTCACACTCTCTTTGACAAAAATTGCACTAAAAATTTACAAAATTAACTAAGTAACGGGAAATTGATTTAACTAACGATTCAATTAGCCAAACAAAAATTCGACCTCATTTCGTCAATTTAATCAATTTCCATGCAAACTAATATCTATCGAACATTAGTCAAATGAGTTAAAATTATATACAAATTTGTGATTATTAGGGGACTTCACAAAACCCGTTCTTGTTCAAAAATTAATGAGGAGTAATCGGCTTGAGGTACAAAGCCTCGACTACTCCTATGAGAGAACCTTCCTTGTAAATCTTGATTCGTTGCCCGTTCACTTTGAATTTTTGACCGTCTATGCTTGCCAACTCAAAGTCCCCATATTTCCCTACCTCGGTGATCAAGAATGGTCCCGACCACCGGGATTTGAGCTTCCCGGGAAATAGCTTGTACCTTGAGTTGAATAGAAGAACCTTGTCTCCACATTGGAGATCCCTTTTGAGGATCTTCTTGTCATGAATGAGTTTGGTCTTCTCCTTGTAAGATTGGGCATTTTCATAAGATTTGAGCCGGAACTCCTCAAGCTCTTGTAATTGGAGTAATCTCTTGTCACCGCTCAATTTTGCATCAAGATTTAGTTCTTTGATCGCCCAATATGCCTTGTATTCGAGCTCTATGGGCAAATGGCAAGACTTGCCATACACCAACTTATAAGGCGACATTCCAATAGGAGTTTTGAATGCCGTCCTATATGCCCATAATGTGTCGTCGAGCTTTGAACTCCAATCTTTACGGTGCTTTGAGACCACTTTTTCAAGGATAGATTTGATTTCTTTGTTGGAGATTTCGACTTGCCCACTTGTTTGGGGATGATACCCCAAACCGGTACGATGATGAACACCATATTTAAGAAGTAGTGAGTCAAGTCGTTTTTCATGAAAGTGCTTTCCTCCATCACTTATTAGAGCTCTAGGTACTCCAAACCGGGGAAAAATGATCTTCTTTAAGAAATTGATGACAACCTTGGCATCCTTGGTAGGGGAAGCCACCGCTTCCACCCATTTGGACACGTAGTCTACGGCCACAAGAATGTACCTATTCCCTCTTGAAGAAATAAAAGGGCCTTGATAGTCTATTCCCCACACATCAAACACTTACACCTCAAGAATCCCCCTTTGGGGCATCTCATTCCTCCAAGAAATGTTGCCGGTGCGTTGACAAGCATCGCAACTTTGGACAAAGTGCTTGACATCGTGGAACATAGAGGGCCAAAAGAACCCGGATTGAAGTATTTTAGCAACGGTCTTGCTTGCCCCATGGTGCCCTCCATAAGGAGAGGAGTGGCATCCTTTCATGATTTCATCATACTCCCATTGTGGTACACATCTTCTATACATCCCATCACCACACTCTTTGAACAACAAAGGATCATCCCAAAAGTATCTCTTAGCTTCAAATAAAAACCTCTTCTTTTGACACTATATCAATATACAATGGAAATTGTTAGGTAGTTCAATATATAAAAACCGTGAGCAAACTTTTTGAATTACAATGCAAAGTTTCAAATTTGATTATAATTGTATTTTGACAAATAGATTACAATTAACTAGTGACCCTCACTATCACTATCACTACAAATCAACAAACTTTCATCATCTGAAAAAAGTATTCCGACTTCTTCCTCATCTTCCTCATTTTGTACTAGTTGAATTTCTTCATCTTCATCATCTTTTTCTTTTTCTTCATCACCGATGTCCTTGTCATACTCCCCTTCACCCCTTTCAACAACCACTTCATATTCATCCTCACTTTGTGTCTCTTCCACCAAAATTGGTGAAATTGACTGACTATTGACAACCACATCTTCTTGGAAGACAATTTCGTCAACAGGAGCATCAACATGCGATCGTGCCTTGATTTTAAAAACCGCGGACCATTGATTATCTTTCTTAGTGGTCGGATAAGGAGCATAACACACTTGATCCACTTGAAAAGCTGCCGCGAATGGGTTATGTCCACGAAGTTTCTTTTTTAAGTTTACATCGACAAGTCCGTATACCTTATGGATACTAACTCCTTGTGGGGAATTATCAAACCAATCACATTTAAACAATATGGCTTTATAAATTCTGTGCTCGGTATAATAAGAAAGCTCAACTACTTCATTAAGGGTTCCGTAGTAGTCCAACCCTTCAGTAGAACTCACACAAACCCCATTGCTTATAGTAGCTTTCGGAACATCAACTCCCTCTTTAAAAGCACGAATTTTATAGCCATTGATAGAATATCTTCTCCATGTCCTCACCCAGTTGGAGTCCCTTAAGCAAATTCTTAATATCTTGAAAATTGCGCCCCATTTGATTAGTTTTTGGAATAATGTCACTAATTAACGACATAAAACCATTGGCGCATCTAAGAGATAAGTTGTTCTCACATTTGAGTGCTACCAACCTAGCAGCCGCTTGCAACAAACTCATACTACTTTCCTCATACACCGGTTGTTCGGCTTTATTTAACATTCTATAAAAGGCTGAAACTTGGGGATATGGGGGATAACGAACTTCTTCATCGCTAAGGTCGTCGGGATTAAGTCGAGCCTCCATTATTTGCTCAACATTATCACGTAATGCATCTTCAACCAACTCCCGGTAAGGATTCTCACTAACTACGATACTACTTGAACTCTCTTCGGTAGCCAGTTTCTCACCGGGATACTTCCATACATAATAATTATCAGTAAAACCATTCGACCATAGATGATTTTGAACCTCCCTTTTCGATTTAAAAGCTAAGTTATCGCATTTCTTACATGGACACCTCATTTCACCGCCTAAATCCTTAAACTCACTATATTGTTCCGCGAATTCAATAAACTCTTTCACCCCATTTGCAAATATCAGCTTGGGTTTCTTTTTTTCGTCTAATCTTTCATACATCCACCGTCGTTCTAATCTTTTCATGTTATTATGTATCTACATTTAAATATATATATGTTATATAAATAAATTATCAGAAATTAACAACAATGATAATCAATAATCACACATAGTAAATTAAACATTTATTATTATCAATATATATATATATATATATATATATATATATATATATATATATAGGTGGGTTCAAATGAGTCCCCTTAGTATATTTGAGTCCTTGAATCCTAATCCAAGCCCTTGGATTAGGAGGATTAGTGGCTGAGATTAAAACAAAATCAATGGTCAAGATGATGAGAAACACCAAATCCTTTCCATTGAAACCCTAATATAAATACTCATTCTTACTCTTTTCATCTCATTTTCATATCATCACATTCTCTTTCTACCCACTTCTCTCTCTTCCATCCTCTAAAAAAAAATACCAAAAACTACCATTACCACTTCCCCACCGGACACCACCACCACTTCCCGACGACACCACCACGACTCACGACCACCACTTCCCCACAACACCGCCACCACCATTTTCCCCACGACACAACCATTACTCAACACAACTACCACCACTTCCTTCATCCGTCTGTCAAACCCCAACACCACCACCACCACTTCTGCCCTCCCCCCGTTGTCGCCGACCCCACGTCCTCCATCTGCCTCCCCTCTCGTCGCCTAGCATGGCTGTCCGGGCCCCCTCCTTGTCGTCCTCCGCCTCCCCTATCCTTCTCCTCTCCCTCCTCTCCTCTTCTCGGCCAGACCACCACCACCAGCAGCCACGCCTGGTGGTCTGGCCGAGAAGAGGAGAGGAGGGAGAGGAGAAGGATAGGGGAGGCGGTGGAGATTGGGTGGCTGCACTGTTGTGGCGGTTTTGGGGCTCGAAAAACCGCCACTTTTTCAGATCTGGATTTTTTTTTCAAGTTTTTTTTATTGTTTCCTTGTTTTTTTTTTTTATTTTGTTGGCGGTTGTTTTTTTATTTTGTATCATCAAATTTATTTAATCTCGTTTTAGATCTGAAAAAAGGTTAAAAACTACCACTATTTCAAATCTCGTTTTTTATTTTTCAGATTTGTTATGTTTTTTTATTTTTTATTTCAAATCTATGTTTTATGTTAGATTCGTTTTTTACTAACCTTTTTTTTGTGTAAGCTATTTGTTTTATATTTATTTATTCTTGTTTTTTTTGGTTGATTTTTATATTTTAGATCTTGTTTTTCTATTTTTTATTTATCTTTTTTTATTCTATTCTTAAAGTTACACCCTTGGGTACTAAAGTTATACAAATATGTACTAAAGTTATACAAATATGTACTAAAGTTATAAAAATATGTACTAAAATTATACAAATTTTTTTGTATATTTTTTTTTTTTCGATTCACTAAAGTTTCACTAGTATGTACTAAAGTTTCATTAGTATGTACTAAAGTTTCATTAGTATGTACTAAAGTTTCATTAGTATGTACTAAAGTTTCACTAGTACGTACTAAAGTTTCACTAGTACGTACTAAAGTTTCACTAGTACTAGTACTAAAATGTACTAAAGTTTCACAATTATGTACTAAAGTTTCACAATTATGTACTAAAGTTTCACTATTACAAACTAAAGTTTCACTAGTACATACTAAAGTTTCACTAGTACATACTAAAGTTTCACTAGTATTTACTAAAGTTTCACTATTATGTACTAAAGTTTCATTATTATGTACTAAAGTTTCACTAGTATGTACTAAAGTTTCACAATTATGGACTAAAGTTTCATTAGTATGTACTAAAGTTTCACAATTATGGACTAAAGTTGCATTGGACTAAAGTTATCTTATTAAGGACTGAAGTTACTTAATTAATGACTATAGTTACATTAGTATGGACTGAAGTTACACTAAAAAAGACTAAAGTTACCTAAACATGAGTTACACTATAATTGACTAAAGTTACACAGTTAATAAATGAAGTTTCACTAATAAAGTTTAAAGTTACAAAAATAATGGTTGAAGTTACACTCTTAATGACTAAAGTTAGCCTCATAAAAAAACAAAAATTACATAAATTTATCTTAAAGTTACATAAATTCAAATTTATATACTCGAAATCACATTTTAGTTTAAAATTACACAAATAATGGTTGAAGTTACACTTTTAATGACTAAAGTTACCCTCATAAAAAGGTAAAAATCACATAAACTTATCTTAAAGTTACATAAATTCAAATTTATATACTCGAAATCACATTTTATTTTGAAGTTACACAAATAATGGTTGAAGTTACACTTTCAATGACTAAAGTTACATCATTATGTACTCGTAATGTAGGTGAAAGTCATTAAAACCCACTCATTTGGTTCTAATCTTGTCCCTTCATTTTGTTCTAATCTTGTCCATTCATTTTTCTTTTAATCTTAGCCTTCCATCTTGTTCTAATCTTGTCCCTCCATCTCTTTCATCCAAAGGGCAAGATGAGGACTCATGGACTCAATTTTGAAGGTGGACTCATTATAACTTGACTCTATATATATATATATATATATATATATATATATATATATATATATATAAATGAGATCAGGTAAGTCCACTATTTTAAGTTGAGTCCCTAAGTCCTAATATTGACCATTGGATCAAACAAATCAAATGTCTAGATTAAAACAAATTGAAAACCCTACCTATAAAACAACACAAACCCTAATTTCTCAATCACTTTTCAGATTTCACTCTCTCTCATCCACTCTCTCTTTCTCTCTCTTCACTCTCACTCCACCGCCGCCACACCACCGCTCCACCACCTCCAGCCACACCGACGCACCACCACCTCCTTCGTCCTTCCCTCGCTCGCCCGCCCTCCTCCTCCTCCATTTTCCTACGCCACCACCAACACCGCACCCACCGCCGTCCTCTCTACCACTACCCAGCCACCGCCGCCCTCTCTTCTTCTTCCCACTTTTCCCTTTTTCTTCCTCCTCTCGTCTTCCACAACCACCTTCGCTGCCACCGTCGTCCCCTCTTCTTCCTTTTCGATTTTGTCATCCTCTCGTCCACCACGGCGCCACCACCATGCACCTCTCTTCTTACCGACGGCTCCCTCGGCCTCGTCCTCCTCCTCACTCGGCCGTCTGCTCCTTTCTCTCTTTTTTTTTTTTTTTTTTTTTTCAGATTTAGGTTGGTGGTTGGTGGTATGTGGGTTTCAGATCTGATAGGTGGAACTGAGGTGAGTGTTGGAGGTTGTCTTTGGTGGTTTTTTGTTTTTTGTTTGTTGTTTGTACGGCCGGGTATTGGGACAGGTGGTCATATGGCGGAGACGACGGTGGTGATGGCGTCGGTTGGTGGAGGTGGTGGTGTCGTCTCGGGGGGTTGGTGGTTGTTAATTTAGGGGGTGGTGGGAGGTGTTGTGGGAACAAAGTGACACGTCTTTTACTGAAATGACACGCTTAAAAGACCAAAGTTACATAAAGTTCATTATAAAGTTACACTTAGTGCGGCCAATTTTATATAAAATTGTACTAAATGGACTAAAGTTACGTAAATCTGGCTTAGAGTTACATAAAACTGGACTAAAACTACTGAAAATTATTTTTTAAATTGAATTAATGTTGCAGGAAATTGTATTAAAATTGTACTAAAGTTTCATAAAATTGTCCTAAAGTTACAAAAAATTAGACTAAAGTTACAAAAATTTAGACCAAAGTTACATGATAATTGACAAAAGTTGCATAAAGTTACTTAAAATTTGAATATTTTCAAATTAATATATTCAAAATAAAATTATATTACATAATTTCATATTTTTATATGCAAAATGGCGTTAAAAAACTAAAGTTACACTAGAAAAATACTGAAATTACACTCGTAAATGAATAAAATTACTTAAGTATTTCATAAAATTACATAAACTATAATTAATATATAAAATACATTATTTTAACTTAAAGTTACACTATTAAAGGTTGAAGTTACACTCATAAATGAATAAATTAGATAAAGTTACACCGCTAAAAGTTGAAGTTACGCTCGTAAAATAATAAAGTTATAAAAATTTGTCATAAAGTTACAAAAATTATGTTTAAGTTACAAAAATTCAAATCTGAAATTTATTAGTAGTAGTTGAGTGTCATTAATGCTTTTAATCTCATCCATCCATCTATTCTTTAATCTAGTGGTCTAGATGAGGACTTAGCAACTCAACCAAAAAGGTGGACTCATCCGAACTCATCTCTATATATATATATATATATATATATATATATATATATATATATATATATATATATATATATATATATAAAATTCTCATCAACAAGTAAAATTAATTTTCTTCAATTGGGTCCTTATCACTCCAACCTAAACCCATCAATCTACGTTTCAAGTCACTAGCAAACACCACTTGTAATTTATTAATGAGGAAAAAATTCGGCAGCAATTCCCCTTTGTTTTCTAAATACACAATGTTGAATAAATATTTACTCAACATATGCATTCAGAAAACATTAAAGGAATTGTAACCGAACTCTTTCCTCATTAATAAATTACAAGTTATGTGTTTACTACCTAAGTGACTTGAAACGTAGAAAGACAGTCCCAAAACGGGGACTATTCAAAAATTACTCCTAACGAGTAATTTTTGAACGGGTACTAAGTCAATATCAACACATGTAATAATTTTAACATACAAAACACATGTAATAACTAGCTACTAACAACAACAAAAATTTTATTATCAAATGATTAAGACGCAGGGCGAAATTATATTAACAACAACCAAAATTTCATTATCAAAAACAATAATGGCTACTATATATCCTACGTCAATTAAAGACAAACAAATAATTAAGACGGAAGGCGAAATTAAATTAACAACAAAAATTTCATTAACAAAAAAAATAATGGCTACTATCCTACGTCAATTAAAGACAAACAAATGATTAAGACGGAGGGCGAAATTAAAATAAAGGTAAATATATTACCTAAGGATGAAAATAAACAAACACTTTCCGACAAGATGCGGCGGCGACAAGTAGCTAGTGGTGGTCGACGGTCGGAGGTAGCTAGTGGTGGTCGTCGGATCTACAACAAACAAATAATAAGCAACATATAAATTAACAAATGGAGAAAAGAGAAAGAATGAAATAGTTAATTAAACTTACCAAGGATGTGGTGGTCGGAAAGTGGTAGCCGGAGGAAGGTAGATGGTGGTAGTAAGGTAGCCGGTGGTCGGAAATAGGGATTTAATTGATTTGGGGGTTAGGTTTTGGGGAAAATATGAATGAAGAATGACAGAGTTCTTCGTGCGATTTCAACATAAACAGAAGATTTCTGACGGAAATTCCGTCAGGAAACCGTCAGTTTCCCGAGATTTCGAATACCTTTCTGATGGAATTTCCGTCAGAAACTATGTTTGACTGGGTACTGTTTGACTGTATTATTATTAGCTATTGACGGAAATTACTGATGGAATTTCCGTCAGTAGCAGTTTATACTGACGGAAATTCCGTCAGTACCCGTAAGTAAATTTTGCCGCCTTTGACTTAGTCAACGCGCCATTTTATAGTGACGGTTACTGACGGATTATCCGTCAGTTTTATTTTTCCGTCAATAGTCCGTCAGTCATTAAAAATGACTGACGGAATTTTTTTTCCGTCAGGAAAACCGTCAGTTTCCCGAGATATCGTTGTAGTGTATCATAGTCTTGGGTTTGTATTGAAGATTTTGGGTGAAGATATTTTCCTATTCATTAATACAAGCTTTGTTGGTATAAATTTCTCATCTTTTTGTTGTTTATGCAATTTATTTTCATTTCTAGTTGATTATTTATCAATTGATTGTTATAATTAATCATTTTCATAGTATGATGTTCATTTCATTATTCCTAGTCTTTAGTTGTTTGATTTCCTTCAACATGAGTGAGTAGTTTCCCTCTAGGGTTTAGGGGAAGCCTAAGGGAGGATTATGTGGGATAATTAGTTTAGTGATTAGTAGACTTGTGGTAATAATTAGAGTATTACCCATATGCACACTAGGTGTTTGATGAATTGTGTAAACGAAAGTTGCCCGCTTTATCAAGTATCGTTTGATTATCTCTTAAGCGACGGTGGTAGAGATGATTAGACTAGTGTTTATATGAGTGATTTGAGACAAATGCGATGTCTTTGTTGAAGATTATTAATTGTTGAGACATTAGCAATTAATTCTACTCAAGCTTATCGTTTGCTAATTACTTGACTAACCCATTAATCCCCCTAAGGTGAACCCTTTACCTTAGTTTTCCCATTAATTGTTTTTACCGTATCATTTTAGCAATTTCTTGGATTTAGTAGTTCATAGCTTATCTTCCCATCCAACTCTTATTAGGCTAGAATAGGACTCATTCAAATTTGTAGTTGACCCCTCCATCCTTGTGGTTCGACCCCGACTTCCGCTATCGCATTAGTTGGGTTTTATAAATTGTTTTTGCTTAGGCGGTACGCGACAAACCGCTCATCACCGAGTGACTGGGCTATTCCTTGTTAATCTTTTAGTTATCATTAGTTCTTTAATTATTCCTTGTTAATCTATTATATGTTGTTAGTTATATTTACTTCCATTATTGTTGCTTTTAGTTTAGTTGTTATGACTAGCTAATTTATTAATCTAGGGGGAAAAAAGAAATCTAGGATGTTAGAAGGGGATTGTTTGATGAAATGTTCGTTAAATCACATAATTGTCTTTTGATTATTGTCTGAAACCTAGTTAATTTGATTTTGACCAGAATTAATCAACCAGTATCGCATATTAGGATTATCACTGATTAGGTTCATATTAGTTGGATATGATAAGTTTAATGATAACGATCATGTTAGACTTAGATCTAAAGGGGATAATTGAGTGACCGACCTTATGACCATAGACAATTAGATTTACATTTTAACTGATTAAGTTCCTTCTCCGGAATAACATTCTAGTAAACCCAATCCCTATACCTTTTTATTCTTATTGAATTGAGCTTTATTACATTCACAATTAGTTATAGTTTAACAACCAAAAACACCAGACTTGTTACTTTAAAACAGACTTAACTATTAGCAAACTTGATTATTAGCGCCTCCATGTGGATTTGTTACCTTACTTATTGCTGACTATTTGTTAATATTGATAAATGATTACTTTGATTTAGGTGACTCGACTTTAGCTTTATCAATAGCAAAGAAAATATCTAATCGGTTAAAAGTTATTTTGAAAAAAATCATCCATTATCCTTTTCAAAACGTTTTTCCCTCCTATTCGTTTCATTCAAGATAATATTCTTCTAGCACATGAAATTTTGCACATGAAACTTTTAACTCTTGCAAGCGTAAGGGGGGTAAAAGAAGCTCGATTGTTATTAAACTAGAAATGGGAAAAGCCTATGACATAATAGAATGAGATTATATAGAGGAAACTTTTTCTCAATTAGGTTTTAGCCATGTTTGAATTGAGCGGATTATGAAATATATTAGATTTGTTTCTTATTTTGTACTTGTCAATGGATCCCCAGAAGTGATCTTCTTTCCGTGTAGAGGGATTCGTCAAGGGGAAACCCTTTGCCTTATATTTTTATTATTTGTGCTGAATTGCTTACTCGCACTCTTGAACTTAAGAATGAGGATAGAAAGAGTGGCATAGAGATTTATATTGGTTAGGGAAATTTCATAATGTTTTTTCTTACCTTTGCGGATGACACTATCATTTTTGCTAAAACTTCTTTGAATAGATGCAGAAGTGATGTAGTGCTTTAAAAGTAACCTCGCAAGTGTACGAGAAAGTCAATATAACACTTGTAAGGGTCGATCCAAGAGGATGGAAATTATGGCTCTAGGACAATTTGGTTGATTTTAATTTAGCTCTCAAAAGATTTGATTTAGAAGGCTAAAAAGAGTAAGACATTAAGCTAAAAGATACTAAATGAGAAATGAAAATTAAAAAAAGAAGCAACAAGAGGAAATACTAAAGATAGCTAAAGCTAATTGAAATTCAACAAGAGAAAGGGTCAAGGGAGTTACGAGTTTCATATCGAGGTTTCGCGGGGTTTCTAGAGGTTAAGAGGTCGACTAGACTTAAACGCGGAAACCAAGGAGTGCGAAGGACTCTCTCCAGACATACGCTAAGCTTAAAGAATTTTTTATCCCCCCCCCCCCCCCTCACCACCCCCAAGCCTCTTTGCGATGAGGTAGTGGAATGAGTACAAGTCCTAATGGCTTACTAGGTTCAACCAACAAGAAAAAGAATCAAGGGAGCAAGGTATCAGGAATCGAACCCAAAGCAAACTAGAAATCAACATCACCAAAGGAGAATCTCTTCCCTCGACAAGAAATTACTCACTAATCATATCAATTCCAAAGGCAAATGTAACCATGTGACTAACAATCTAATGTAGCTTAGAAATGGGTTTAGTTACATTTCGTCTTAAATGAGTTACATTTACGGTATACCTCATGTTTTTGAAAAAACAAAATGTGACCTTTTCAATAAGACTTATTGTTTGAAATATATTTTAAACAACGCTTGCATTATGAAACAAATCGTAGATGTACAAGGATACTCATCTTCTCTTTCATTTCTTCCTTTCACATTAACTTAACTGATCAAATCTCAACAAAACCGCTTTTACATTCATAAATCACAAGTTACCTTGTGCTGCCATAACTTCTCTTTCAGAAAAGCCCAACAAAAAATCTTCTTGCCTACTTGAATAGGAACGACTATGGTTCTACTATCCTTCAATCATTTGTGAAATTTCTTTCACCCGACTCTACTTACCTTTATCTCAAACCCATCTTGAGGCAGTTTTGACAGAATGAGTTACTCATCCCGACTACCTGTCCTCTTCGCTGGGGGTAGATAGGTCTAATATTTACCGGTCTCAAAAGAGAGGGAGTGAAGAGGGAATGTCCTCAAATCATCTTTTTTATTTGTCGGAATGTAAATGAACCCCAGATCTACATTTACTGAAGAATATGTAGGGTTGGGACTTGAGAGCGCTGTTTGATTAAAGACTTTGTGATGGCCTAAATCCTGAACTATTGACTCTACTTGTTCGAATGAGTCAATAGTTGGTGTGACATGGAATATTTCATCGAGAGGAATCAGCATCTAGATCCCTTTCGGTCGTAGTGAGCAATAGAGTACATAAAAACTTAAAACATTGTTACTTTACAGCAACTGACAACAAGTTTTCAGGTGACTAAAAATTTCTTCCAAAGACTTGAGATTCACAAGGAAAACCGGTAAATTAAAGGGAAGAATTCAGTTTATATGGTTCGAACTAACGAAAAGAGGCATCTGCTAATTGTTATCACTAGTCAAATTCCCCAAATATTAAAATGATCAATAATCTAATGAAAAGCTTCTGCTTCTTCAGTGAAGTGCTTCAATAGGTCTTCCACGGTCATTGGTGAATGCTCATTTTTATCCCTTATCCTCACTGTTACCTGTACACAATATGAAATCACCCATTTTACTCAGAAACATTAAGTACCGCTAACTGATCGATTAAAAACCTTAACAGTAAAGAGCGATGAATATAACATTAATGTTGCAGTGAAAAACTGGACACAGCCTAAGCATTTTGACAGATGACCCTAGATTTCAGAAACTATAATTTATTTTTAATCCAAATAAAAATCAAGGTTTTAAGATCGTGATCAACTTGACAAGAATGAGGCCATTATAAATATATTGAATGAAAAATCACCGAGTGTTGTAACTTGTATGTGACTTTCACCTATGATACCAACATATATACTTGGGTATTCTTTATTAACTATTTTACTGTTAAAGAGTTTGTCTCACGTATGGAAACCTTTTAGGTAATTTGTTGAGATGGAAATTCAGATCTTTAATAAAAAGATTCAAGTGCTTAGCAAGACCGTACAGGAATTGGTACTTCAAAATCATCTAATCACTCGCTCTTAAGGACCATGACTTATGGCAAATTGGCAAATACACTAACTACAAGATATACAGTGCCAAATAAGAGAATGTCATGGAAATTACAGAAACTAAAGATATTACGATAAGGGAATGTGAGGAAAGGACGTACCACTCTGTTCTCAGCATCTTTTTCCCCAACAACCAGTATGTAGTTATATTGCGACAGTTGAGCTTCTCTCACCTAAAGGGACATAATATATAATGCAACAACAACCAGTTCATACATGCAACAAGATATCAAGAAGACTTGAATCAAACATACAAATGCAAATGAGTTACTCTTTAGATAAGCCTGTTAATTAAAGTGCAGGCAAAAGAGACATGGATGATAAAGCCAGAAGAAATAGAACAATGCCTATTCAAGTACAGGCAGAAGAAACACGAAAGATAAAACAAGATACCTAACTACTTAGATAAGCCTGTTGATTCAAGTGCAGACCGAAGAAACACGAAAAATAAAATCAGAGAAATACAACGTTTCAGATCACTTCTCTAGCAAACACTAAGATAAGCTAGTACGATGCAGATATAAACATGAGATGACTATGCACTTACAGTCTCACGCGAGTAAAATTCTTCAATATATTAAAGGGTTGAGCTTTCTGAACCACAGTATACTTCAATATGTTCGAGTGTCATGTGTCAGGCATATGTGAGTGAGGATTTTAGAGTCGGAATAACATAGCTCACAACTATTTACACTCTCCTCGAAATTAACAATAACTGCAGAGGAACAGAGAGAGCCGGGTGCAGAGTAACTACCACAACAAAAGTAAATAAATCTCATCACAAGGAAAGCTCACAAACCTTTTTGTTGATGGTTTTATCGCTTATGTCTAAATCAACATAAAAGCCAGCCTTGTGGATCTGATCACGCACCTACAATAAATAAAAAATCAAATTTACTTCAATTTTATTAGAGTGAACCCTGCCATGGACGAGACTCTCAGACAATCCTAACCTATGCAGCCATATCTGTAACATCCTAAACAATACCAGTAGTGTACATTGCCATAAATACAGCAGATACATGTTGCTAAACAATTAATATTCGAGGCATCCCTTCAAAAACTTATAATTCTGAAGACACGAGACAAGGATTAACCTCAAGAGCATAGGCTGCAGATCTTTCTGAGACTGTGCACACTATAGCTTGACGAGGACTAAGCCAGAACGGCCATTTCCCCTTGTAATGCTCCAACAGAATTGCAAACATTCGCTCTACTGAGCCAAGGATGGCCCTGTGTAGCATAACAGGCCTCTCCCTTTTAGCTTCATCTTCGGCTGAGTAAGACAAGTTAAATCGCAATGGGAGTTGGAAATCCAGCTGCAAAATTAACTTCATAAATCAGATACTGTAATAAGAAAACCAATTTCTCTTAGTGCCTTTTAATCTATGGGTGTCACCACTAATTGTCCTTTAACTGATATCATCTATTACTTTTCAAATGATAACAAATATCCCTAAATACCCTATATAAGTCTATAACAGAAGACAACTGACCTGCAAAGTTGCACACTGGAATTTCCGTTTCAAGGCGTCAGAAACACTGATATCTATCTTAGGTCCATAAAATGCACCATCCCCTTCGTTTAACTGTACCAAAAGAGCCAACAAGAAAAAACGTTAATAAAGCATGGTGCCCTATACAAAATAGGCCTAAGCAACACCCACAAAGGACAGAATCCACTTAAAAGGCCCACAAGAGGTTTCATCTCAAAACCAACTGAATGGGAGGAGTAACTCTTTGAAAAAGGATTTGCACACTGTAGTTGTAAATAAATATCATATAATCATAGACTAACTTAAGCCAGATATATTTGGATTTGAACCGCCTATTTCTGTCTATATGACTTGGATGTAACTTCCAGGCTCCAGTGAAAATTTAGTGTGTCATGGCTATGCTGTAAAATTTTGTGTTTTTTGCCCTAAAATGAAGCATTCAGGTGTCTTATCTGACACGCCGGGTATACAGCGAGTCAGAGTAATAAGGATTTCATACTAATTCGGACTGACCAGTTGAAAGACACTACAGTATGGAACAAGATGAAGAACAAGAGAAGCTTATATCAGAATGTGGCTTGATGAAAAACTCACCTATTCTGCCATGATAGATGCCTGAGAAAAGTTTATGAAAGACCGCAACACAAGAAAACCATATGGCAGGCCAAGATTTTCTACATCACATATATCTAGTCTCATTATCTACCTCACCTCGGTTCCACTCTCAATGGCAGGAAAGCTTCACGTTTGGCTTTCTGCAACCTTCTTTTACCTCATTTTATAAATGCACATTTAACTTGCACAGCAAGATGCAACAGATGAGCAAACATGATAGACTATTCTCTTGGCTATAAGCTCACTATGGAAAACGAAGAAATAAATAGTTTTTAGAGTGCAAGTTCCACTATCTAGAACTAGAACTCATGAATGAATGAGCTGCTGCTTACCAAGCCAGCTCTCTCCCGCTTCTTAATATAAAACAATATCAATCATAGTGCCGCTTCGAAGTTCTGTTATTTACTAGAAGGTGAGAGCAATGACTATTAAGTATTATGTACTGGATTGTGATAATTGTGTATTTAGTTCATCATCTACCAGGGGGGCCTTACATTAGACAGCATATAGAACACATAATAAGGAAGTTAAACGAGTATTTAACCGAGATACGAAACCCACATTGGACACCCTTTGGGATTGTCAATGACCCAATGTATGGCAGATGTTTTACTGAACTTCATTCTGGTAAAGGAATCTCTTTTGATGCATCTTAAACAAGGAGATTCCTTCAAAGAGATGCAGGTGCAGCAGAAGTTTTAACAGATACAGCCTCCTTGGGGGTAAGGCTGCATGAGTCAGATCCTGACTCCTAATCCCGCCCAGGCAGGACTGCAGGAGCCTTTGCAACATTTGAGGCAAGGGTTATTTATTACTAATAACGAATCAGGAGACAGTAAGGTGATGACAAATCAATGATGGGTAAAAACATGGCATTCATTCAAGGCAGAATCCAAAGTCCAGTCTAATTTAGTGAATAAATTTTGCCACAATATGTGAAGCAAATGTAACCAACCAAAACAATGCCAGATTCGACTGCTTACAAATAAAGAACACTAACACCAGGATATAGACTCTATGAGTTCAGATGCAAATAACATCAGCCACCAATAAAGCTAAAATTATCAAGTAAAATACAAGAATGACAGGCCGAACATTCCTAGTTATGTGGGTAAAACATACAGAGAAGTTCCATAGTAGGAAACAGATATAAAACCGTTTTTCTCTAGTTCTGCCATTGTTTCGAGAGAACGTGCAGGGGGGAGGAAAAGAGAATTAGAAGCCATACTAAGGGAAACAAAGAAACAAATATAGTACCTGCCATGGTTTACCAAATTCATCAAGAGCTTCTGTAAGTGCAGCCTCGGCCTTATCCCATGTTTGTATATCTCCAAGAAATTTCTCTGGTCTCTAACAAAAGAAATGCGCGATACGGGGTTAAACAGTACATTTTCACCACAATCCAGTAAAATAAGACTGGAAAAGAACAAGCTTAGTATGAGGAGGCAGGGTAAATATTGCGTCAATAATAGTTTGGGCAACTGCAAAAACCAGAGGAAACTATAATGGAATTTCTATAATAACATGGCACTAAACACGAAGCAGAAACATACTGTTGAAAGCTTAAGCTCATATGTAAACCCGAAAACATCATAGACATAATTGATAAAGTCTAATGCACCCCTGACTTCATCCTTTACCTGCATTAAAAATAGAAATCGGCATTTCAATAAAAGGTAGAAACAAAAATTTTTTTTATTGAAAATCACTTATCGAATCTAACTCACTTGGCTTTCCATGCAGAAGATATGTGCATCATCCTGTGAAAAATGTTAAATACTAATTAGAAACAATACACCTTTCAAACAGTAAGGTTCGACACACACAACATGTCTTCTGTACACACGAAGGGTTGTCATAAAAAAAGGGTAAATAATTTAGCCAACAAAATCCTCATGGAAAACCACTATGCGTCCATAAGGCGTTATGGGATAAACCAATCCCACAAGGAATGCCCATAATGGAGGCACATAGAAAGTGAATAATGAACCAATAGGGAGCTATTATGGCAAGTTTAATATTTCCCTCGTCAATGACACTCCTTTCTAAATCGTTCCAATACATTTGCAACAATTAATGGAGTTACTTTTTGTCCAAGGATCCACTTTCACATAGGCATTTCTACCAACCCAGAACTCTGAAGCTGGCATTTCATGTTAAGTGACAAAACAGCTCACTTTACCTGCTGGAATCTCCTGACTCGTGTCAACCCGGTGAGTGCACCACTAGCCTCATTTCTGTGCAAGACTCCAAAATCAGCAAACCGGATAGGGAGTTCTGAAATACCATTTAGTGTGTCAGGAAGTCGAACAATAAACCATAGACTACAAGGTCTTTGTTTGGAAAAGATGGCAATCAGTAACCAACCAAATGGTCCGTACGGCCAGAAGAAACTAAGCAAAAAATTACCAGATATCAACTATCAAATGCAAATTTTCTTAATGTATCACATTAAAATCAAAACTAAATGACGGATTCCAGAAGGTAGCGAGACACCACTCCATATGAAATTCATAGCATCAAACATTCTGACAAGACTATGGCAGAGCAGTCCAACAATATTAGGTATATATACCTCTGTAAGAACGCACTCTATGCTCAAACATCAAACAATGCCCGGGGCAATTCATTGGTTTAAGCCCAAACTCCTGTTTTTCAATCTGTACCGGATAATAAATTTAAGAGTCAAATATAACAAACTCAAAAAATATATTACAAAACAAGAAGACATTCACAATTCGCAGACAACAAAAACAAGTTTTTCACCATCGCCTAAAGAGCCCAAAATGCCTGAATAGTTTTGATATAATGAGGCAACAAAGGCCAAACTATTCACAGCCAAAGACATCCAGTACTTGGAGAAAGATAAGCACAGGGGGACGAGCCCAGGCAAACACTTACAACACCAAGTCCAGTCTAATAAAGGCAATGTATTTGGAAAGCAGGTTCTGTTGTCAAATGAAGGGAGTTGTGTGCTACGCTCAAAAACAGCCAGAATTCACTTCAAGTGATACATCACCGAGGTTTGAAACGAAGTCTATAATGTCACTGTTTACTCCCAAATCTTCACTACAGCGCACCCATTTGTGTCAAGGCCTTATCATTCTCCAATTGTAACCGCTACCACAGAATGTTTTCCCTTTTAAGTTTTACAATAAAGTACAAGTGATACACAGAAGGCTTTGCCTGGTATATTAGATGGCATCACCGCTTGTCACATGACTAGAGATAACAACAAAAACCACCAGACATGAACGTCAGATGCAACAATGGATCTAAAAGAAAACTCACGTCCAATACAAACATATTCTCCTTATAATTTGCAGCATGTCCAGAAGTCTCCCACAGTTGCATATTGTAAATGTTTGGACTGATAACCTAACAAAAGCATGAAACTTTTAGCAGCATAACAGAATAACAGAAGTACAGGTTGACCGGAGAGAACCATATACTAATAAGTCATACGACGGCTAACCTCCTCATAGCCTCTATTCCTGTATTGACTACGAATGAATTCCATCAACTTATTGTATATACGAGCACCTTGTGGAAGAAAAAACCAGCTCCCTGGACTAGATTTCAAAGAGATAGAGTTAAGGAGACACCTAAAATAATGAAGTACAAAGCTCATCTGATTGCCATACATAATTGCTTTGTGCATACCTGAGGGGGTGACAAAAGAAAAGCTCCTGTTTCACGCCCAATAGCCTGTGATCATATTTTTTTGCTTCCTCCAGCTGCTTAAGATATTCCTATAAGAAGATTCTGAAACTATTAAGGAATGAACCACAAAAAGCTAATGTATGTCAACCTATAGTGAACAACCTGGCCAATGATGTATCGATAAAAAAACCTGAACCAAATTTGAATGACTACATCCGACATTCCATCAAAAACACTGTATTGACCACATATTTAAGAGCAATAGCATAGATAATTTAATGAAAATTTGGCATGAATTGACAAACTATAAATACGACATTATGTCATAATGTATGAGTTAACATGTTATACCTTTAAACGTTTTGAATCAGGGTAGGAGATACCATACACCCTCTGCAAGCTTTCACGATTTTTATCCCCTCTCCAGTAGGCAGATGAAGCCTTGTATGTTCAATAAAAAAAAGAGTCTTCAGAATTCGGAAATTTCCATGGAAAATATACAACTGCAGCTAGTTATACTCACCTTCAAGCAACAAAATGCTTTAACGAAGGATGTATTTGGTATATGGGGACCACGACAGAGATCGACAAGGGGTCCACATCTGTATACAGTTATTGTCTTGTCTTCAGGTAGACCATTGATTATTTCAACCTAACGTGCATATAAATTAACACAATATTTAACCACAGTGTTTACAGAAAAATATATCTAAGTAGACGATGTCTTAGACATTTCAACCACCTCAGGACATCTGATTGTACCCCCAAAAAAACACAAAAGAACTTGCCTTAAAACTGTTGTCAGAGAATATTTCTAGTGCTTGCTGTCTTGTCACTTCAATTCGCTCAAATGGTTGTTTCTCCTACACAACAAGCCGCTCCAGATAAATGCCCATAAATAGAAAAGGGTGCTACTTGACAAAACTATTAACATAAACATATTTTTGTTTGTATGTGAGGCAATACGGAGAAACCAATAAAGAAAGAATGATACTTAAAATAACTACTTCCACAAATATCATTCTTTTTTTTCTCGTATAGCGGCAGAATAGAACGCAGCTACAGTAAACAAGGAAACACAAACCATCAACAGAAAAGGATTGTACAAGGTGCAATTACTAGCAATGCCATTAATGCAGCTAATTCACTGTTACCAAAATGTGACTCAGTTACATCTAGAAGTGATACTGTCTATAACCTTCAAGCACATAATGAGCCACACATAAATCAGAAGAATAAATCAAAGAGTAAATCTGAAAGGGAAACCATACCGCAACAGCTTTGACTGCCCCTGCCTCAATTTGTTTAAAGTGATCCTCGTTCAATCCCAGATCTCCATAAAATGCATCATAATAAAAACCCTGTCCAATTTTTCAAGTGTTGTATAAGGACAACCAAAAATATAACTACCTGAAATTCTGCTATAACATGTAAGAGACAAAATAACAATTGAAAACTTGATTTTTATTTTCTATGTTTGGGAGAAAAACCAACTAACAGGCGATAGTTCCAACGAGCACAAAGCAGTGGAAAAATAAATTGGTTAACTTGGCCAGAAACAACTACTTCCTCCGTTCCATTTGGTTGTATACGTTTGCTTTTTTGGCACTATTCATAAGTTAGAAGAATTTTTAATACAACTTCTAATATATAACATAAAAGATAGTCATGTGAGATCTTGTTTAAATTGTCTTACCGAGAACAATATTAATATCAAAATTTTATAATTTTTAATAATATGTAACTAAAGATATAAACAAAACAAAAAGAGCGTTGGCATACGTGATAAAACAAACGTATACAACTAAATGGAACGGAGGAAGTAACATACCACTGATACTGTATCAACTACGTCAAATTGTTACTATGATGCATAAATATATGCCATGACATATACACAAATATCCTCCAACAATAAAACTATAAACTTGTGTAGTGTAATTGGCCCCCACTAATGGTACACGATAAGAAAAAAAAACATTATCATTTCAATTACCGACCTCAAACAAATCTCAATTCTTTAAGTATATCCCATACACTTATTCTGTACTTTTGAACGGTCTAATGCAAAATATGTAAATCTAGACATTGTCAAGGATTGAGCAGTTTCTAACCAAGCCTAATCATTCCAGTTTAACATGTCCTATGTAATAATAAGGGCGAACCATAGACACAATTTAATTCACAATATGCCCGTCATAACTTTGAAATTGTGTGAAATACAATGAAGATGATCAAAAGACGAATTATACCTAGTATCGACTGGCAGAAGCACAAATTGCATAGCAGCAGCAGAAATAAATAAAAATGTTGTCGATAAATCATAAAACATAGGAACATGAAGCGATACACACCTCACCACGTGTTGTACAAGGTCCAATACATAGTTTGCAACCGTATTCCATCTCCAAAGCCTACAAGTATCAATTAAATCAATCAGTATTTGTATAAACTATGTAATTATACGTTTGCTTTATACACGAATTACTAAAAATATAATATGGTCTAACAAGATTTCTAGGAAAGAAATAAAGACAATACTCGTTTTGTTTAGTTCATAACAACCTGGCCGAGAATATGAGCGGTAGAGTGCCAGAAAGTGTCTCTTCCTTCATCAGAATCAAAAGTAAACAATTTCAAATCGCAGTCGGTTTCGAGTGGCCTCCTCATATCCCATAGATCTCCATTAACACTAGAAATAAGCGCATTTGAAGCTAAACCCTTGGAAATCTGTGCGGCAATGTCGAGTGGAGTTGTGTTCCACCTCTTACCTTCCTTAACATTTCCGTCAGGCAATGTAATCCTTCAAATCCACAATAATATATTCAAATTAACAGTAAAAACAGAATGTAATAATAATTCTACAATAAAGAGGTGAAAAGAGAGAGAAACCTGATGGTGTCGGGGGAAAGGGAGAGGCGTTCGAGAGTTTGTTGGGATTGGATTGATTCGAAAATGGCGATACGCTTTGGAATAACGGCGGAGAGGTAAGCATCGTCTTTAGCATTAGAGGCCATTCTCAGTCAACCAACAACACAATGGAAACCAGGGTTTAATGCTTTAGCTCTGCAAATTCACAAACCCTTACGAAAGACCAAGTCCACTATTTATTTATATAATCTTAAGTGCTCAGAATCTTCTTCTAAAATAATGTCCAAAAATAAAAACAACTAGATTTTAAGCCCGTGTGATACACGGGTCTACATTACTGTCATTTTTTAAATTTTTCTATAACAATCAACTTACAGAAATACACTTTTAAATTTGACGTTTTAACTTATTACAGAGTAACTTTAAGTACCTATAAATTTTGAACATTAACTTATTACTCTCTCCGTCTCATTCATTTATTTACCTTTTATATTCTTTGTGAGATATATTTTAATAAAAAACAAACAAATAATTGGGACGAAGGAAATAATTCATAACAACATAATACTGAGTTACTGACATGAATTAAATTTTCATTTGATTATAAAATAATTAAATTTTATCACAATTGTTAAATTTGATATTATTTTGACTTTTTAGGGGAATGATACTCTTTTAGTTAAAAAAAATAATCAGCCTACTTCTTGAACGTCGCTTAACCTTCTCACTCAATTTATCTAGCGATCTTAATTAGTGGAATAAAGACCATCCACGAACACCCTTGTTCGCGTAGTGCACACAAATTGGCATTGTGGCATAGGTATGTTAGTGTATTTCACACGATGTGCCACTTTTTCATTGGGTCTTTCGATTTTCTACTCTAACAAAATGTATATGTACGAAAGTTGTAAAGTCACATAAGGGTGAACATGAAATTTTATAATATCCACTTAATTAGTATGGATACAATATCAAATAACATTAATGTACGTCTTCCAATGGGCTTAGAAAATTGGATAATTATTGAGATATAACCGTGTCCATTGATCCATTGTTAAAACTGACTTATTAGGATGACGGTCGTGTCTTTAGTATTATCGATAAAAGGTGATGACATTCTTATTCTTAGTTATTAATTTGACCCTGTACAATTTAACATAAACCTTATTTAATCATATGTATTTATCCCCTACGATGTTAATAAAACTAAATATAAATCTGAATTGGAATGATTATTGATATTTTTGTCATTATTTCCCGCCGTTTGTACAACACTCTAACTTAATTTTAATTTTTTTTTGTAGAATAGACATTTCGTATAGGTCAAAGTATTAAATAATGTATAGTAATATAAATTGCATGAACTCTTTTTTGTTAACTCTATAATTTACACTTAAAATATGACTTATTAGTTATTACTCTGTAACTTAAAATTTGTAGAACAACATGCAATGTGTCATAATGTTCAAGGTTTAGTTGGAAAAAATGGACCCTTATAGGTATAATTGTATTGTACGATCATGTTAAATCTAACTTAGCATATGTGTATTGTTTATGGAGCGTCTTAGAAAGTTTTGAATTACATTGTAATTTTTTTTGCGTTTTTCTAATCTAACCATAATAATTATAATAATAATATGATATTGAACTAAATCTTAATGCAATAACCATTAATGTGGCGGGTAGGTTTTGTTTAAACGGTGCAAAATTAGTTCAAATTAAGTTTGTGCACAATATTACCCAAAAAATGTACTCGTATCACTAAAACTTACGCATATTTTATTTGTATGGGGATTAATTACGATCAAACATTTATATAAATTTACTCCCTGAATTAGTGTCTGGCTTATTCAAATGAGTATGGTGTAATAGTTGTACATCTCACCCTGACACCCTATGAGATTAGTTAGAAGTAGTTTGATAATTATCTTAATTAAAAATCAAAATAAAAAAAGTGTGGTATAATGGTTTTTACTATCTTATTTCAGAACAATGTTAGGAAACTTATATTACTTTTTCACTATTGATTTTGTGTGAGCTTATTAAATATTTACCGTGTATACTATTATTCTGTTCAAACTCAGAGTCTCAGATTCATAAAGAAGTTTTTCTCTTTTTTTTGTTTCTTCTTTTAATTATTATAATCACAATCACAATCCTACTTATATATGTAATTATAATATTACCTAATTGCATTTAACTTGTTGATTAATAAAATAAAAAAATAATAGGTAGGTGTTAGTCTCCAAGTTTAAGATAAATTTATATTATTTAGAGGTCCTTTAAATTCTACTGTAATAGATTTTGCAATCACTATATGAGTTGGTTATACTTAACATTGATAACTTTTTTTTCTTAACAATTTGTTTGGATAGTTATGGAACATGCCTGTTTATATCCTGTTTGGACTAAACTTCACAATAGTATACTATCTTTTTTGCTCGTTTAATATTAATTTCTTTTGTAAAATTCTTGAGTTCCATATGGTTTTAATTGTGCTACATTTAAGTACGTATATAACGACTTAATTGTCACTTATGCTACCATATGAAGTAAAAAAACACAACTAAAATCTACCTCATTCCTTACATAATGACAATAGGACTAAAATAATGCCTATAAAAACACTGAATTATAGAACAACACATATATATGAGAATCTAATATACAAAATATACATATACATAATTTCTACATATAATTTATACACTGAATAAAGACTCAAAGAGGTTTGCTCTTTGGTGGCAAAGGAAAGTTCCGTGTTGCTTCTTGGCCATAAATCCTCAAACTTACAAATAAAATCCGTTATTTTAAGAAATAGGAAAAACATGAATCAGTTATCTGGCTGGTACTCCGTGTATTGCCTTGTATAAAAGGTAAAATAAAATCATTATCATAATTTAGCAAGTTAATAACCCAAATAAATACATTAAAACTTCAAAATTACGGGGTATAAAATTGTGTTCACAAAAAAAAGTCATAAAACTAATGGAAACCAAAAAGAAATATCATATTTAGAATTTTGACTTTAACAAATTAGTATATATACTCTAATAGTTTGAATTCTATTGTAACAAAAATTGATAATTGAAATCTCCTTAATTTAAGGATAGTAGTAGCTGGAAAATATATATTTCTTATATGTATATACATATTGTGAAATTCCTTATACTCTTAATATGTACTCATGATGGCATATGGTTACGTAAAACCATATATATGGTTATTAATTAAGATTTATAGATTAATTTCTATATTTTATAGAATTTGATTCCAACCATCTTTTATAGGTATGGTAAGAATTGACTGAAACAGAGGGTGTAACCAACTTTTGTACTCGATATACTTCTTTACAGACATGATAACAACTATAAAAGTGATCATAGATAATTCGATATAATATAAAAGACATTCATAATAAGAGGGTGTACTTATCGACTTACCACCAATATCATCGTTATGGTGATAGTAAAAAAAATGTACGCTGCAATTCCTGGCCTTTAAACTATCCGTTTATTTCTTCCTGAAAAACAAACAAATAAAAAGTACAACATTAGATCTCACATTATAAAAATAGGGTAGGAGAGACAAAAGTAATGTGATGCAAACATGCAATACAAAGCAAAATATATTATCACAATCTAAAAAGTGTAGTTTAATTTTTTGAAAATGGGTAAAATGGATTTTATATAGAGAATATTCTTATAGTGCTTGGTATTATTTTAATGGTTTATTATATTTGCTTTCTTTGAGATTATATCCTACTAAAACTCTTATGGTAAACTTCCATAAAAGATTACTTACACGGTTGTTTTATAACTTGAGATGTGATATATAAAATATTTTATCTTTTTTTGTTATTATCTTTAAATATATTTTCATTAAAAACTATTTTAGGTAGTTTATTTAAAAAGTTGGACTCTCTGTTTTAAAAAAACTTGGAGGCTACTACATGTCTTGAAAAATCATCTTTTATATATATATATATATATATATATATATATATATAATTAATAGTATATAACAATAAGAATTTAAGCAAGTTAAAACTAATAATATGAATTGATTTTTACAAAACTTGGAGAGTATAATATTTTCCAAAAAAAAATTTAATTTTTGTATCTAAAAGATACATGATATCATAGGTTCTAGGAATAGGAATATAATAAAATAATCTAATTTTATTTTTTGTATTAAATTAGTGTTTTTAAGAAGTTAATGTGATATCATATCATATCATATCATATGGTTATTGAAATATTATTTATTTTTTAGTATAATCCAATTTCAACGTGATATTATAGTCCAGTTTTCAAAAAGAACAGTTTTCAAAAAGAGTTACAAATCTTGTATTAAAATATTTTTTATTTTTTATTTTTTATTGGAAACAATTATTGAAAGAGTTCTTATAAAGGTGGAGTCTCTCACGTGCCTTGAAAAAAGCCTCTTTTATATATATATATATTGATTGTCATTTTGGTTTGGTACCGAACTTATTTATTATTAAAATAGGGTTCATGATCTGATAAAATGGGTCAGATCCGAATGACCCGATTCGAAAAGGTTGCCCCAAAATCCGAAAGTGACCCGAACTTGTTTGACACGAAACCCGAATTGATCCGACCCGATCTGAATCTTGCTTGACCCAATGTTGACCCGACTCGAGATGACCCAACCTGAAAATACCCCACCCATAACTAACCCCATTCAAAATGACTTAAAGTGACCCAAAATGACCCAAAAGTACTTTAGCCGTTAATCCGAAAACGACCCGATCCAAAATGACCATACCCGAAAGTGACCCGATCCAAAGTGTCCTTATAATAGGTCACCCGAAATCGACCGGAAACCCAAGATGTCCTGACCCGCACTAAAATAAATGTCAGACCCGAAATGACCCGACCTGAAATGACCCGACCCAAACTGACTCGGCCCAAATCCGACCTGATTGACCCGTTTTACCACCTCTAAGTCCAAATAGGATTCCCCAACCCAGTATCAAACCCAACTTTGGGGGCAAGGCATCTTGAAGGATGGCGCTACTAAACTCGGTGAACGCCATTGCTTCTATCGTACCGATGGAGCTCTTCTTTGTGTGCACATCCTTCATGTACTTTGCATATGCTGGAACTTGCCTAATCAATTCGATGAATAGGTTGACAATCTCAATGAATCTCCCAAGGTGTCTGCCAAATTTTGGTTTTGCTTTTCGGCTTGAAAATGGTAGTTTCACAACAGTCTCATCTTCTTTTGATGTTAAATCAATCAACTTGTCACCTCTCAACCTTTCATCTCTCATCCCACTGTTAACTACCAGTCCCCCCACCACAATTCCCTTCTAGGTAACACTAGAACGGACACGAAGATGACATAAACACCTGAGACAACATCCCGTGAAATTTAGGACACGAGACACATTATTTGAATTTAATAAAATATATTTTATAGTTACAAATAACGCACGCTTTTATTTGTGTAGTTTTGACTTTTGAGCATGTTCACAAGTATGACCTAATAGATGGAACAATCGGGCCAAATCATAGGTCATACCAATAACGAGTATAAATTTTCCCGGGCATTTTGACTTTGAGAATTTTTGGGACGTATCACTTTAGACTTGGTCAGTTTCGAGTATGAGTCACTTAAAATTATATCATTGATTATCCAATGTGGTTAAAAAGCAGTAATAATTGACTAGCTAAGAGTTGTCCGAAAATCAGTTGGTTTTGCTCAAGATAGAATATCAATCTTAAATCTTAAAACGGGTCAAATACTAGCACATGAGATAATAAAGACAAAAATTTTGGTATTTCGAAGGCAACTTGTCGTGTGATTTGATATGTTTTAAGTTGAAGACAGATAGTGTCCATCTTAAATAAGAATTTGTGCTAGAAAATTACTTTTCATTAAGGATAAACTTTGGTTCTCATATCCAATCGATAAAGGGTTTGTCGTAAGCTTCTGTCCAACTACATGTGTTACGTATGACTTCAAATTACAAGTTCAAGTCACTTCAATTTATATGGGATAGAGTTAATTGCGGGTCAACTGTTTTAAGTTCGAGTCATATTCAGGTCATGAGATTATATATCAATTTCAGATTACGAGTAGCCTAGACGGATCGGGTCATCTTAATCAGGTATAACACAAGGCTGGTAGGGACAAGGGATCCTAGATAACATGTTCATTAGGCCTAATGAACATGACTCCGTTTATTGGCCGAAAGTGTCAGGCGGTAAATAGCCCGTTACCCAGATCCTACACTCAATATTAGCCTAAGAGCATCTCCAACGTCAAATTTCTATTATGCGTTTGTCATTGCCGTACAACAAAAATGCCAGGTGGAGCAAAATTTGGGATGAGGAACACTATCTTCCTCTTGCAGTTGAGGAAGAGAACGCATAATACAACCTAATTAAAATAATGGGCATGTGAGTAGGGATAAAGGGCAAAGAAGAGAGAGAATAGATAAGTGTGCAGTAGGATAGATAAAGTGAACTTTTCTTTTTCTTTTTTTACCATTTTCAATATGAAAATAATACATAAAAATTATAAAAATTATGTTAAAATGTTTATTTTATTTTTCTCTACAATTAGAGATCACTATTGATAATGTTTGGAATAATTAAAAAAAATGTGACGAGTAGTAATAGTAAATCATTGTTGGAGAAGTATGTTTATGGTAAATTGAAAAGTTGAGGAACGGTGAGGTGTATGAGTGATAACTGATGAGAGAGAGTGGGATGAGGAAGAGAAATTTTCATGGTTGGAGATGGTCTAAGATCTTACAATTGGATCCCCACTTTCCCTTCTACTTGTCTCCTTGTGAGAGTGGATTCGATCCGTCTTCATTAAAAACGGATAATACCTAATATTAGTATAACTTCATTATTGGGTCAAACCCTCCTTATTATTTCTTATTGGGCTTATTTTCTAATTAAACCCTAATGCACATTAGTTTCTCTATAAATATCAAGCTAAACCTAACCTCCTTTCTTTTCTTTTATTTGAAAACCCTAAACTTAATTCTCTCCCCTCCTCCTCCCCTTGGGCCGTGTGTCTCCTCCTTTTTCCTCTTGATTTTCGTGCCCCTTGTTCCCTATTTCTTCATCATTAATTGTTCATCTTCGTTCCTAGATCGATCCTAGTCAATCTATTCTTCAATCGTTGTAAGTTTTATATTTTATTTCCATCTTTTCATAGTTTTGTGCGCTAGATTATTAATTAGGATCATTATTATTGTTGGCACGTGTTGATGATGATGGTGAAGGCTTCGTGGACAATCCGGAGGAAGATTGTTTTATTCTAGAAGAGGATTTATCGTAGATTTTACGCTAAAAAGGTAACTAGGTTTTCTTCTT
>JAIUZE010070352.1:0-80124 GCA_022085475.1 Heliosperma pusillum
ACCTCCACCTGTAAAATCTATGACTATGCCCCGTGAGTCCATGACCCATGACCCATATTAGGCCATGACCACCTCTACTCCTCTAGTATCTATGATACTCATTAGATATTTTTGGCGGACCACCTGGCACTAGGTTTTAGCCATGTAAATGCATATAATGAACAGTAGAACACGTTTATCACTATTATTGCTACTTGCCTACTTAAATAATACTCATGGGGTCAAACTCAATAAATAGAGAACGTAACGTGGTTATGTTGATACCATTACAATTTGCTATAAATTCAACTTTAAATCTCTAATAGTAAACACAAGTACACAACTAAACTTAAACATTAATAGCAAAAATTAAACCCAAGTAATGGATTTTAATCCATTAGACATAAACACGTTACACAATGAAACTTCTAAAGCAATAGACTTTTTAGCTAAGTACTACAATGATGTCGAAAAATATCCGGTACGTTGTCCACTCGAACCCGGTTATCTTCGAGAGCTTGTATCGGATACTGCACCGTCATTACCCAAAACCATCGATAAAATAATCGAGGATATTAACACAAAGATTGTTCCTGGCTTAACTCATTGGCAAAGTCCCAACTTCTTTGCTTATTTTCAAGCTAATGCAAGCAATGCTGGATTATTGGGAGAGATACTTTGCTCGGGGCTCAATGTCGTCGGTTTTAATTGGATTTCGTCGCCTGCTGCCACCGAACTGGAGACTATTATTATGGATTGGATGGCAAAATTATTGAATCTTCCTCAAGAGTTCTTGTTTGCTGGTGGAGGAGGGGGTGTCATGCATGGTACGTACCTTGTTTATGAAATCAACTAAATGCTAGTGAGTATCATCTATCTATCTATCTATCTATCTATCTATCTATATCTATATATATATAAAATCCGAAAACTAAGGAACAATAATTGAATGATATAAACATATAAAAATCCAAAGAATTTTTTGCTTAAAAACTACTACATTAAGATTGATTTTAAAAAAACACATTAAGATTGATTTTAAAAAAACTACTACGAGTACAATATTTGATAGTAGTTCTCAAAATAGTAGTTATAGCCTTATAGTGGGTAGTAGTTATAAAAAACCCTATAATAAAATTGGCTGCGTTTTAGAAACTATAGATAGGTAATTAATCAAGATTTTCAAAAGATAGATTATTCCATAATTTCTAAGATGTAAACTTTAATTAAAGCATAATAATGGACACTTTTAAATAACATCATAATCAAATATTTAATATCTATTTAAATACACGAGTCTAATTCAATTAATAAATGTAACAATAATAGTTGCGGGAGTAATGAAAATAATAACAACAGTACGCGAAGTTTTAATATTAATAGTATAATGCGGGAATAGTATAAGTAAATAATGACGACATGAGTAGTGAAAGTACTAGTAGTAAAACACTAAAACCGAATACAGTGAAAGTAAAAATTTGCTAAGGAGACAATTTAAGAAAAAATATTTTATTTACTTAAATATTATATAACCAGAATAAAATTAATGGGAGTAGTTAAACCTCGAAAATAGCGGAAATAATTAAAGAAATAATAGTAACTGCGAGAATAGTGAACGTAATATTATTGACATGAAATGTTATTAAAGTAATAATATTAATAACATGAGTAGTGAATGTGTCTCATAATTTATTGATAAATTTTACATCTCATCACATTTCAAGATATGTCATGGAAAAGTATATTAGAAATGACGATAAATATATGATTTAGACGAGTATAACTCAATTATATTTCACATAAACTTTAAATGGTAAATAGAAAGTCCGAACAGGGTCGGGGACCAAAATTAGTAATAACGTAATTTAGGATATTTTTCTAAAATTTCACTTATATTTTCAAAACTTTATTGTCCAACGAGCCGAGTTGTCATGGACCAGCGCTCCCGCTAACCCGGACCCTTAGTTCTGCCATTGGTACATCAATGGTAGTCATTGTCTTTAATTATAATCGTTTTATAATAAATTAATATTAGATCGTTTTGCTATGCAACACCCATGACAATAATTTTCTCTGGAATTGCGTAGAACATACATACGCTTAACTAATTAAATATCATCACGTGGCATACGTCCTAAATATATTGATCTGTATATTTTTACTAGTTGTTGCACCGCGCGCGTTGCGCGCGGTACACCAAGATACTTTAATTTTCATTTAATGAGCATGTTAATATTTGATTCTCATGTCTGTTTTAGGTACAAATTAATTGTAGTTAGTGTGAACCCTTTTTTGGAGGATTAGTTATTAAAGAACATAACTACATTAAGTTGCTCCGCGCGCGTTGAACGACGACATTTATTTATCCTATTTTTATTGTGCCCGTTATAAAGATGGCGTAAGTATATTGCTCAATCAAATCCATCAGAGTAGAAACAAGAAAAATTTAATAAATGTCGAAACAATAGATACACATTCAATATTGAGAAGAACAATAAGATGAAAAAAATCACTAAACACAAATGGTGATGGACAAGGGCTGGTGAAAATAAACAATTTATTGTAAGATCCGAAATAAGGAGAAAAAATGAAAATGAAAAACAAAAATTCTCACTTTTGATAAAGCTACATAGTCCATCACATCAAGTTGTGAGCAATAACAGTAAACTTGGAACTTGGAGGTCACCCTATTTAGTAGCAAACCTCTATGCATCTTTTACATTCCACCGTCTTTGGATTTTGGCTGTCTCCTACATTTCCAAACCAAGCAACTACATTAAGGTAGTAAATGTAAATGGTTGCTTATTGAAACACCCGCAAAATAGTGATTCATTTTCCAATTCAAGCCCACGCACTAAGCTTGCGAGGGAAAGGACAATGGGAGAAATTATAAAGTACCCAAATTGAAAATGAAAATAGAATACACTAAACATATGTCCTAGTTTACAATAAAGGGTCAAGGGATCTTGAACCTCAGATAATATACATGCTCTAGTTACTACATGTTGTGCCTCTCGTCCTCTAACCTCCTCCAATCTGCCTCTCGTCCTATAACCTCGTCCTCGATCCTCTTCTAAACCCCTCCCTTAACCTCCAATATCAACCTCCTACACCTCCATATCCTTCAACCACCACCTCTTCCTTCTTGTCGTCCTCCTCCACCTCCTCAAACCCCAACCTTCTACCTAACCACTACCGCCTAATCATCCTCTTCCACTAACCTGAACCTCCTCCTCCTTTAACCTCCTACCTAAACCAACACCTTCCTCTTTCTCCTCCTCCAACCTCTTACCTAAACCAACACGTGCTCTCTCTCCTTCTCCAACCTCTGACCTAAACCAACACCTCCTCGTTCTCCTCCTCCAACACCCTCTTCCTCCACCAACCTCAATCACCACATGAAGGACATTTTAATGGCAAGAAAATGTTGGCATATCGACCGAAAAATAATATACAAATGAGAAAATATATACCTATTAATCTTCTTCATTCCTCCCCGCCATAGTTGATACCCTTTCACTCTGCTTCTCTTTTTTTCTTTCAATCATTGACTTTTTCTCCTCGGTGAAAGTGCGGGTTAGGGTAAATTTCGTGTTAGACAATCTTAATAACAATGGATGCTAAGAAGTGATAAAATTTCAACTATAATAGTGAATGTTGTACGAGACCTACCGTCCCTCATCAAGATTTCTCACTTTTTTCAGCTCTTCTATTTTCTGTTTTGGCGGTCTAAGCTCTCTCCCTTACAGTCAGCATAACAGTACAGTAAATGATAAAAGAGCATATTGGCGGAAATCAAATTAGACTTGAGAAAAGCGGCAATTTCTCACTTTTTTCTTTCTGCCTTTCATGAAATCACTCCAGCTAGAAACCTGTACAAGAGTATGTAGTTAACTCATATATCATATAGTTCAAGACATACCAAATCTGTCCAAATAAATGTGATCTCGTATTCAATTCCAGTTGTTTCTTTATAGCTCGTAGATGAGAAACAATGGTCCCCTAGTTCCATGATTATGGAAACTAAAACCAAAGTGTCACAAGAAAATGCCAAATACCCATTTTTTAATGTAAATGTGAAGTCATGTTAGGGAACCTATTTGTCAGGCAAATTCAGCACTTTCTAAAATCTATACAAAACTTGAAAAGATTAAAATAAATCGCTAGGCAAACAACTCGCAATTAATAATACTTATTTCTAAGTGTTTTCTAAGGGGGGATGATCGGTACCCAAAAATCAAATTACCATTCTCCACAATGCCCACAATGAATAAATAACCAAAACGAATTTAACAAATAAATGACATGTGATAGGTAGAGTACCCACAACAACAATCTAGATTATGTAGTGCAGTTGTCTGCTTTGAGTACTATTTTTTTTTTACACATTCAGTACCAAAAAAATATTACCTTCTTTTTTGGAGTATATGCTCTGAAAGATTTCATTTCATCTTGATTTGTACGTCTTCCCCACCCTGAAAATCACATTAAATAGATAATGTTATAGTTAAATGAGTGGGTCTTACATTATACTAATGTGAGGAGTGGCAGAGGCAGATGAGGGATTACAATACTGGAGATGATAACGGCTGAAAGGGAGCGATCATTGTTGAGATTAACTATACCAAGTTTACTGTAAAAATATGTTATTAAAGGTGCTACTTTTGACTTTAATTGTCAGTTTTGACTATTAATCTCTCTATATTTGGGAAATTGTAGAAATACCCACTTTCTCATCAAAAATCAAAGCAAAACCCTAAACTCGACAAAAACAATTCACAAAATAAAATAAAAAATTAAACCTTACAGGGGCAACTTTAATGACGAAATAAAATCAACAATTAAACCTTGTAGTAGGGGTAAACTTCGATGACGATTTAAAGTGATCACCATTCTGTGGATGAAGAAGGCACAAAGGTGAAGCGGAGTTATTGTTCAGTTACTTCTTAGGTACAAATATAGACCATGACTTTCGTGTATCACCGTCACACGCTTCGACAAGATGTGAATGAGATTCTAAATGTACGGGACGTTCTCTCATGCTAGGACAAATCCTTATAATGCTTATTTAACTATATGATTGAAGCCCAATTCAGCAATAACAGTCTTAAACTAAGGAGAAACCACATGAAAAAACAAACTAACATGGATAATGTTGCCTCACTTGATAAATTCTTAAAGATCTGAGTATCCACATTTCTTTTTTCCTATCAGCTTCATGTAGCGATAACCCGTCGCGCACATACCTGCAATCAAAGACATCAAATATAAGTCACAAAAAGGCAAACCTCATGAAGAGACTTTGATGGATTAAGGATACGTCAAACCAGGTACATACTCGGATCTCCCCTTAATGTTTGTTTGTGATTTTGGGTTTCTGTAATCCACCATTCCATTTGGATTTAATAACGTATAACAACAAACAGAAATATTGACATATTTAATTACTCCTTTTTCCCCTTCACAACTTGATATTGTGAATTACAAGCAAAGCTAACCCCCAAAAATCCATCATAAATCAACAAGAAAATTGAAAAATTTACAGAAAGCTGATGGGTTTTTGAACATCGTTATTTCTCTCGCTAGCAATATACCTACCTCATTACTATTTCTGTTCAAAGACACCATACCTTACATATACCCATCTATATCAAATAATGTAAGACCCACTTTAATTATACACCTAATCTCATTGAATTCAAGAAAAAGAAAACCTTTAACAGATAATAATGGCTAAATCAAGTTAAGGACAACAAGCCCACCAAAATTAAGCCAGAAGAAAAAGCACTTGAATCAAATCAAAAGGGGAGTACGATCTTGATAGTGGAGTGAGGCGGAGTTAATGTAAATGATACGGGTTTAATACCTTTCCAATATAGTGATCTTGGTAAACAACAGTTTAGTGTTCACCTCAGTTTTGTCGTTACTGCAAGCTCTAATTTTTTGCCTTCCCTTGTCCTTCTCGTTACTCGTATTCTTTTTTGTTCCCGATGTTTCCTGGAAATTAAATCAAGCAGGAGAACGGTTTGAGACAAATAGGAACCAATATTATTGGTTATTGTCTATGTAGAAACCTATGATAGACAATTTTCATTCTTCCTTGTGCATCATTTTGGCGGTGCAGGGTGTACGATGAACCATAAAATATCCACTTAATAAAATTAAACTAACAGTAGAACAATAAAATTAAAACTTAAGCAAATAAAACCACAAATAAAAAAACGAAACACAATACAACAACTTACGCATTAACCACTCACCATAATCAATTTAATAATCGGCTACGTTGACATTGTTTTTGAGATCTACCGTTGTCATCCACATTCCAGCTCCAATCAAAGCTATATATGACCAGGCATCATCACAAATTCCACCTATCAACAATAACTCCAACGACACTATTAATACTGTATGATGAGAGGCGGAACCCCTTAAAAGAGACAACTATATGATCCCAAATTTCATATAGTTAATGATGATGATAAGTAACCTTTTTTAAAATGATGATGTCCGCTTTTCGCATTATTCCGCAGAATAATTAGCTTATTAGCACCCCAAAACCTAAAAACAATCAAAATCAATCCATTTACCTTCTTTGTTTTTTCTGGATTGTCATTGCTATGCTATCAAATAAAAAAAATACAGATAATAATAAGTAAAAGGTGTAGTAGAATAAGACAGGAAAGAGGGTAGGGAAAAGGTGAGGAAGGAAGGCAGGGAAAAGGTGAGGAAGAGATGGGAAGGTGGTATGGAAGGAGGTATGGGAAAGACAGGAAAGAGGGAAGTGAGAGGTGGGATGGTGGGAATACCAATGAGGGAAATGAAACGGCAAAGGCCCAACTTACCAAATGGCCCAGTTGAGGCAAAAAAGTAACTGTTCAAAATGAACAGTTAAAACCCCTTCCACATATTTTAAAGAAGGTGGAAAGATAAGTAAAGCATAATAATGGACACTTTTAGAAAAACATCCTAATCAAATATTTAATACTTATTCTATAGAAAAGTGGCTGAACAGTTTTTTTTAGAGACGTGCTTTTTCACATACGGATTTTACTCTTTCACATACGGATTTTACAATTTTACCCATGTCATTTTTTTCATCCTACATTTTGTTTCACCACCATTTCATGTTAGTCTGCCTATTTCACATACCAGAATCCCAGTAATATTTTCTTCATTTTTTCTCCAATTCCTCATCTCCTTTCACCACCACCACCACCACCACCACCACCACCTTTGTCCACATCCTCCGTTCACTTCCTTCACCACCTCCGTCCACCCCCTCTCCCTGATCCACCTTCAACCTAGCTCCGGCCGCCTCCGCCTTCTCACGTTACTACCCTACTTACTCCAAATCTGCCTGCCACCACCCATCATCTCCCTTCCCCACCACTACCTTAGACACGGCCTGCCACTCCCGACCACCGTTACCCACTGTCCCAGCATCAACGCCTAGAAGCGCCACCCTTACGCACCATCAACTCAACAACCACACTATAGTCAACACGCACCCGTGTGCGTCATCACAAACCACCCTCACGCACCGCCCATTAATCCCATACACCACCCACAAGCACCGTCCACCATCCAGAAACACCGTCCACCACCCAAACCACCACTTATTCATTGATGAAAAATGATAAACAAATAAACAATTGATCTATTTAATTAACAATTCACAAACTTAATAATTTCAACAAAAAGATATTAATAATTGCTAAACAATAATAATTTTTCACTAAATCGAGAGTTATAATCCATCATTCAAGTTTTTAGAACAATTAGATTTGATTTTAGGGGAAAAGTATGTATAAGATTTAATCTGATTAGGTATAGAAAAAGGGTAAGATATGGAAAGTTTACGAAAAAGTGTATGTGAAAGAGTAAAATTCGTATGTGAAAAAGTAATTCCGTTTCTTTATTATTTGCTCGCTTTCATCCAATGGAATACATTGACTTATATACATATGCTACTACGTAAACCTAGACACAAATATGGTAATCATATAATATATTACACAAATACAATATTCTATAATATCTCCATATAAAATATTTCCATACTCCCCCTCAAGTTGGAAGTGTAGGATCGAAACTTCCTAACTTGACGAGTAATCCCCGGAAATGATCACGTCCCAAAGGTTTGGTGAATATATCCGCCACTTGCTTCTTCGTGCTTAAGTACGAGGTCGCGATCGTACCATTCATTAAAAATTGTCGGACAAAATGGCAATCTATCTCAATATGTTATGTGCGGTCGTGAAAGACCGGATTTTTCGCTATGTCCATCGCCGCTTGGTTGTCACAAAACACTCAGATGGGCCGTCTATGTGCTACTCCTAGGCACGCCAAAAACGCCTTCAACCATACCAATTCACTGGTTAATCCCGCCATAGCTCTGTATTCTGCCTTGGCCGAAGAGCGAGATACTGTAAGCTGTTTCTTTGTCTTCCATGATACTGGCGTGCCTCCCAAACTCACGTAATAGCCCGTCAAAGATCTTCTAGTCACTGGACAACTTGCCCAGTCTGAATCCGTGTACCCTTTCAATTCCAATATTCAACTTTTCTCAACCACAATTTCTCTCGTTAACGATCCCTTTACATATCGCACTACCCTCAATGCTGCGTCCCAATGTTCCCGCTTGGGTGTTTGCATGAATTGTGACAACACATGGACCGAGTAAGCTAATTCGGGCCGCGTGATTGTCAAATAAATTAATCTCCCTACGAGCCTCCTGTACTTACTTGCGTCGTGCAAGTCACTTCCATTAGCCAAAGCTAATTTATGTTGTTGTTCCATGGGAAAATCTGCAGGTTTTGCTCCCGTGAGACCTGCCTCCGAGACGATGTCATAATCATATTTTCTTTGGCTTAGGAAAAGACCTCTTACCCCATGAGCGACTTCGATTCCCAAAAAATATTTTAATTTTCCTAAGTCCTTTATTCCGAAGCTCCTGTCTAGAAACTTTTTGAACTTTGCACACTCCGCCTCCGAATTTCCCACCAAAATCATGTCGTCCACATATATCAAAACTGCAAGAAAAACATCTCCCTTTTGATATGTGAATAAGGAATAGTCAGCTAGTGATTGAGCAAAACCATATCCCTTAAGAGAGTCAGCCAATTTAGTGAACCACATTCGAGATGCTTGTCTCAACCCATATATCGACTTTAGAAGCCTGCAAGCTTTCCCTTGTCCGCCTATTTCCATTCCTGGTGGGGCTTTCATATAAACTTCCTCGTGTAGATCACCATGTAAGAAGGCGTTGTTTACGTCTAATTGATACATAATCCATCCTTTATTAATTGCTATATGAAGTAAACAACGAACACTCACCATTTTTGCCACTGGCGCAAACGTCTCGTGAAAATCGACCCCTTCTATCTGGGTGTACCCTTGTGCTACCAACCTGGCCTTGTGTCGTTCAATGCTCCCGTCAGCTTTAAATTTTGTTTTGTACACCCATTTGCAACCTATCGCTTTTTTCCTTTCGGTAGGTCTACAATTTCCCAAGTGCGATTTTCCTCCAACGCTTTGATTTCTTTCCTCATAGCCTCCTGTCACTTCTCCTCACGAGAAGCCTCATAAAAATTCCGAGGTTCCGTCGCCACCATAATCGATGCAATAAAATTCCTGTGCACAACAGAAAATTTTTGGCAAGTGACAATATTAGATAGTGAGTAACGTGTACCTTTCCTCAAAGTTTCTGATTGAATCGAATGGCCGCGAGTGATGTTTATTACATTGGCTGAGCCGCACACATAGTCTTTCTTCCAACCCGGCTCACATTTTTCTCTTGCCCCTCTTCCCAAATGAGTATTATCAGCCCCAATTCTCGTTGTCTCTGTCTCCTGTTCTCCTTCTTCACCAACGTCGGCGTTTTCATTCTGAACATCACCATGGTTGCTCGTAGGCTGCTCACCCTGTCGTTCTCCTCGACTCCTACCTCCTGTCCATTCGGCCAATGACCATTACTCTCAACTCCTCTGTTTTCTGCCATCAATAGCTGGTCATTGTCGCGTTCCTTGGAATCAAGGAATGGGAAGGTGTGCTCATAAAACACAACGTCTCGAGAAGTGAAACTTTCTTTTGTTTGTAAATCATACACATTCCAGCCTTTCTTTCGGCATGGGTACCCGGTAAATACACATCTACGCCCGCGCTCTCTGAATTTGTCTTTAGGCTTTCCTTTGTTATGGGCGTAGCATAACGAGCCGAAAACCTGCAAATTCTTCAACTCAGGCTCTTGTCCGTGAAGTACTTCAAATGGCATTTTTCCACCAAGTAAAGGTGTGGGTGTCCTATTGATTAAATAGGCCGCCGTTAGCACACATTCACCCCAAAACTCGATAGGCAAACCCGCTTCAAACCGTAATGCTCTTGCTCGCTCTAATATGTTGCGATGTTTTCTCTCAACCCTCCCATTTTTTTCGGGAGTGTCTACATTCCTTGTCTGGTGTATAATACCATTTTCATTATAATAAGCATTCACAAGGATCGATTTGAATTCATTTCCGTTATCACTTTGAATTACCTTCACATTTTTCTCAAATTGTCTTTTTTACCATATTACAAAAATTAATTAACAATTTCCCCGCTTCTCCTTTTTCTATCATTAAAAATAGCCAAACAGCTCTACTGCAATCGTCGACAATTGTAAGAAAATAGTGTGCACCGCTTAATTCATTCGCTCGATAAGGGGCCCATATGTCACAATGAATCAAATCGAATGTACTCAAAGCTTTCTTATTATTACGAGCAAAAATATATCGAGTATGTTTAGCTCGACTACAAGAATCACAAATTTCGTTTTTATTCCATGACAAATTTTTTCCAACTAATTTTGATGCATTATATAAAATGTTATGTGACGGGTGTCCTAGCCTCATATGCCATAATCGCACCTCTCATTTTTCTCTTTGGTGTAGCATGCCCTATTTTCAACTCGGCTCTTGTAGTAATAAACACCATCCCGCTGCTCAACCGCTCCAATCATCTTCTTCGTAGAACGGTCCTGCATTACACAAAAATCCGAGTAAAATGTCACTATACAATCCTTTTCCATTATCAATTGTTCCACTGAAATCAAATTGCATGTTAGTGTTGGGACATATAAGACATCTTTTAACAACAATTCATCCTCGATATATACTTTCCCATGTATATTTGCTATTGCTTCCACACCATCAGGCATCCCGACACTAGAAGGCAACTCAGTGCGCATATCCGTAAGTAAGTATTTTCGACCCGTCATATGATGGGACACACCTGTATCGATAATCCACCCTTCATTGAAAAAACTCTTACCTGCTGTTTTTTCGACGCCATCTTTACCAGGCTGCAAAAAAGCTCGCAAGGACAGCACTCTGTCTCGAGTTAATGTCGTGTCTGACACGACGACTGACTTTCCAGTTGGTTCTGCATTCTGACCTTGACCTGATGTTCCTCCAGCATTCGCTCTCCAGGACTGCCTATCACCACGGCCTGCTGTTCTGCCACCGCGCCAAGATCTGCCACGACCCCTACCACGGCCTATATGTGACGGTACTCCGTGTTTGATCCAACAATCATCCTCGTCATGTCCCCACTTTTTGCAGTACGTGCAGCGGTTTTCCTCCTCCTCTATGCTGTCATCGTTTTTCTGCTGCCATGGTCGACCACCACAACTTGCTGGTTGTCCTCTTCTTATTGCAAACGCAACTTCATCAATTCGTTCTTCTTTCCCACGCACAATTGCTTTGTGTCGCTCTTCTCTTAAAACAATGCCATATATTTTGCTCAGCGACGGTATCGGATCTTCCATAAGTATATTCGAGCGCAATGTGCCGTAAGTTTCATCATTGAGTCCCATGAGAAATTGATGTGCTTTTTCTTCTTCTTTTTCCTTGACAAAAACCGCAGCCGCTCCACAAGTGCACTTGGGCACCTTGCTGTAACCCGACAATTCGTCCCATATTACCTTGAGTTTTGTGTAATATTCCACAATCGACAATCTTCCTTGCTTCAATTCGGCCAACTCGGCTTTGAGTTGATGCACTCGTGTTGCATTCCCAGCTGCGTACCGCTCTTGAAGTTCGTACCAAATCTCCTTGGTTGTTGCTGAGAAAGTGATGCTTGAATGTAATTTCGGATCAATTACATTCCTTAGCCAAGATTTAATCATAGCATTGCACTGTCTCCACGCAACGTGTTCAACGCCCTCTACTCTTGTTCCCTTGGTAGACTCAACAATGTCTCAGTCAAGGAAACTCAGTTTGTTTTCGGAATCAAGTCCGACTCGCACGACCTCGACCCAGTTGTCATAGTTTTCTCCATTGAAAATCGTTTGGGTGATCATGATACCCGGGTTATCTGAAGGATGAAGGTACAAAGGCGATGATTGGGGAATCGAACCCATCTTTTTTCCTCCGTTGTCGTCCTTAGACTGTTCTCTGCCAGTCATATATCTCTTCTTTTCTCCTTTTCTTTTCTTTTAACCTTTCTCTGATACCATATAGAAAAGTGGTTGAACAACTTTTCTTTATTATTTGCTCGCTTTCACCCAATGGAATTCATTGACTTATATACCTATGCTACTACGTAAACCTAGACACAAATATGGTAATCATATAATATATTACACAAATACAATATTCTATAATATCTCCATATAAAATATTTCCATATATTCAAATAGATGAATCTAATATAATTAATAAAAGTTTCAGTAATAATCACGGAGTAGTGAAAGAAATTAAGTAATAGTATCAGTATGCGAAATAGTCAAATTAATAGTATAATGCGAGAGTAGGAGAAGTAAAAAATGACGGCGAGAGTAGTAATGAAAGTCAAAATTTGCTAAGGAAGCAATTTAGGTTAAATATTTTATTTAATTAAATATATAAATAGGATAAAATTAATAAATTGCTAAACCTCGAAATAGCGGAATAGTCAAGTAAATAATAGTAAATGCGGGAATAGTGAATGTAATATTAATTTAATGAAATGTTATGAAAATAATATATTTACAACCGAAGTAATGGAATAATTTATTAATAAATCTTACCTCTCATCACATTTTAAGACGTGTCATAGAAAAGTATATTGATTTCGAAGTATAACTCAATTATATCTCACATAAAGTTTAAATGGTTAATAGAATTAGCCTGGACATGGTCGGACACAAAAGTAATGATAATAACGTAATTTAGGATATTATTCAAATATTTCACTTAAAATTTCAAATTTTTTATTGTCCAACGAGCCGAGTTGACAAGGACCAATGCTCTTCCTAACCCTGACCCCCTTAGTTCTTCCATTGGTACATAAATCGTAGTCATATTATAATTATTTTATAATAATTTAATATTAAATTTTTGCTACGCATCATTCATGACAATAAATTTCTTTGGAATTGCGTAGAACATACATAAGTTGAATTAATTACAATTATCGCGTATCATATGTCCTAAATATATATTAATCTATATATTTATTTAAAGCTATGAACACTTTTAAATAGCATCATAATCAAATATTTAATATTTATTTAAATATATGAGTTTAATACAAATAATAAAAGTAACAATAATAGTCGCGAGCGTAGTGAAAGTAATAGCACCAATATGCGAAGTAGTGACATTAATAGAATAATGCGAGGAGTAGTAAAAGTAAACAATAACGGCGGGAGTAGTAAATTATTATAACGACAATGAGAGTAGTGAAAGTATCAGTAGTAACGTCGAATGTCTGTGAAAGTAAAAATTTGCTAAGAAACCGATTTAATAAAAATATTTTATTTGATTAAATATATAACATGATAAAATTAATCGGTATAGTTAAACTCTGAAAGTACTCAAAGAAATAATAGTAAATGCTGGAGTAGTGAACGTAATATTATTAGCCTGAAATGTTATGAAAGTAATCCCCCTACTTCTAAAAGATTAAGTCATTTCAATAGTTTTCCGCTCAAATGCTCAATTATTAGTTGGACCCACTTTTTTTGTTTTTTTTTGCTTATATAAATTGCTCAATATGTCAATCAGGTTCCACACATATTATAAATCATTGCTGAAATATTACAATTTTTGCTAAAGTTGCTTAATTATTATCTCTGCTTAAAATAACTGCAAATTTTGTCCATATTTACACACAAATCACATATGAAAATCTCATATAATTTCATATATTAATATTAATAATTTCGGTAGTTATGAATATGATATTTAATCGAGTCCAATATGTTGTTATCTTTACTATCTTGCTAATATCTAGAAACTTTTCTTAGAGTAAAACGGGTCAAGTATTAAACAACTTGCCTAGATAAATTATTTTGCTAATATCTAAGAACTTTTCTTTTGTCTTATTTTAACTATTTGACCCGTCTTAAGCTTAAGTCGACCCGACCCCACTTAAATGAGAATTTTTGTAATTAAAATGGTCCAAGATTTTATAAAATTTATTTACTTGCGTTTCATAAAATAATATATTTAATATTATATAACATCATAAAAAAAGTACAAACATTTTATGCAAATAATATAAACAAAAATCCTCCATACAAATAAAAAATCTCACAAAATACCGTGCTTTAGCACGGGATCTATACTAGTAATATTAACAATAGAAGTAGTTAATTTGTCTCATAATTTATTGATAAATTTTAGCATAGAAATGACGATAAAATAAATGATTTAGATGAGTATATTAATTATATTTCACATAAACTTTAAATGGTAAATAGAATTAGCTCAAACGGGTTAGAACAACGAAACTAGTAATAAAATAATTTAAGATATTAATCGAAAGTTTCACTTAAAATTTCAATTTTTTTATTGTCCAGCGGGCCGAGTTGTCACAGACCAGCGCTCCCGCTAACCCGGGCCCCATTAGTTCTGCGATTAGTACATAAATCGTACTCTTCAACTATTATTGTTTTTATTGTACCAATTTTTTTTTTTATAATTTAATATAAGATCGTTTTGCTATGCATCAGTCATGTCAATAGTTTTCTTTGGAATTGCGTAGCATATGTTGAATCAAATGTTATACGTCCTAAATATATTAATTTATGTACTGATACTTTAATTAAAGCATAATAATGAACACTTTTAAATAACATTTTAATCAAATATATAATATTTATTTAAATACATGGGTCTAATACAAGTATTAAAAGTAACAATAATAGTCGCGAGATTAGTGAAAGTAATAGCAATAGTACGCGAAGTAGTGGAATTAATACTAGAATGCGGGAGTAGCTAGTAAACGTAAATAATGACGGCGAGAGTAGTAAACTAGTGAAAGTGCCACTAGTAACACCTAAGGTAGCAATTAATGGACTATACCAGTTGTACAATGTAGAAGCTGAGTTTTTAATAAAGTATCCGAGTTTTATTTTAAAGAATATGAGCTTTATTAGAAAGTATCCGAGCTCATGCATTTATACAAAGTAAATTAATAATTAAACCCTTTTATAAACCACTTTTCTAAAATAACTCCCTTTTGAAAACTTTTTAATTATTTAATCCCATAAAATTTTCTCAGGTAAAAAAGTGCACACAAATGGACCATTCCGTTACAATTTCCGTCAAAATTTGAATTTTCTGGTTTAAAATCTAATTTTTGGACGAAAATGCCCATCCTCAATCTTATAAACCATTGTTGTCTTCCCCCAATTTCATCTTTTTCATTCACCTTATTAACCATTGTTATCTTCTCTCTTCTTGCTTATAAACCAATGTTGTCTTCTCTCTCCTATATTCTTCTTCATCTATCTCAACTATTATTTCTATTTTAATTTGCACTAAGTATAGTATTGATCTTTAGTTGTGTTCATCTTAGTGGAGCGATTTAGGGTTCATCTTTTTCCCCAATTATATTCATCAAATTTGGGTTTCAAACCCAGAAATTGAACTTACAAAACAACAATATATACTAGGGTTAGAAACCCAGAAACTTGAATCACAAACACATCAATTAGGGCAATGAACAATAAAATTTGTCAAATTAAACTAATTAACCCAGAAATAAGGGTTTAAAACATACAAATTAATACTATAAACAAGAGTAGGGGAGGAAACATACACTAACGAATTTGGAATAATGAGCAATTTGATCTGATTGGAACTTTGATATGCATTAAAAAAACGAAGTTTTGGGGGAAAATGAGAGAGAGATGACTGAGTGAGATGAAGAAATGAGAACAAGAAATTGAAATGCTGCGTTAGTAACAAATACACATTTTATGGGTATATCTGTCAATAAATACACATTTTCATTTTAAAGTCTATTTGGGTGCAATTTTTGATCTGAGAATATTTTATGAGAGTAAATTATTAAAAAGTTTTCAAAAAAGAGTTATTTTAAAAAAGTGATTTATAAAAGGGTGTAATTATTAATTTACTCTTAAAAATATGAATTTAGAATTAGCTCAAGAAATATACATAAAAGCTCAGACTTTTATACCTTGATTGTACAATGCTTATATAGTTGTATAATCTTATTTGTGCTAAGGCAGAGAAAGTAAAAATTTGCTAAGGAAGAAATTTAAGAAATTATATCTTATTTATTTAAATATATAACCAGGATAAAATTAATTAATGGGAATAGTTACTCTCTACCTACTGCCGACACCACAATGCCGCCACCGCCGCCACGAAGATCCATTCAAAGCGTGAAACTCAGTTGATCGACCTATAGAACCTGTCGATCGAGTCACTCAACGATTTACATGTGGTTTAGCTATAGTATGCATTTTCCGGTGTTGTGGGTTGATAGGTTGTTCGAGCCATCTAGGCTTAGTCGATCTACGCAATTGGCCCGACGATCTACACAATTGGCCAAGACGATCGACTCACTTGGTCTCGTCCTATCTTCTTGCTTAGCTTCACTTCGTCACAACTTCTTGCTCGGACGGTTTCTTCCCTCCTTTGGTGACATGATTACGGTTATGAGCTTCTACTTCCTTTGACGACGAGTTTTGGCTCATGTTTGCATAGTTGGGTTCATAATCTGCATAAGACACGACACACCCAAAATAGCAAATACGGGAAAAGAATAATAGCGAAATGAATGAAACAATAGTTACTTGAAAATAAATGAATAATTGGTTCGACTATAATGGTATGGTCAAAACTAGATTCGCATATAGGCATGGGCCGCGCCTGTCGAGAAGGAGAGATTGTCTGCTCTATAAAAGGAGATTTCATCCCAAAACCAATTGCCAATGAGTGGAGTAATTCCTAAGTGTATAAAGTAGACAATTCTCCTCTATTTTTTAAAAGTGGGAGACCTATATGTGATATCTTCACACGCCCCCTCACATGTGAGGTCGGACAGGAACATTGTCGCTTTTTCGGACCGCCAAATAGTGGCCTAGTTTCGCCATTTATTTTAAGCATGACGAGACCATCGTCGGTTTTCAGACCAGTCTTCGTCTCAGAACCCATGACTAAATCTTAGGTTCTGATACCATATTAGATTCACGCTCGTTGAGGTGGAGAAAGTGTCCACCAAAGAAGTTTCATCCCAAAATCAATTGGCATTGGATGAGGTAGTTCCTTAGCTATAAAGAAGATGTCACTCCTCTATTTCTCCGATGTCAGAGACCTACATGTGATATCTCTGCGGTTAATACTACTCCATAAAAAAGAAAAATATGTTAAGTATCTACGAAACAATAGTTAATTGACCCAACTTGTGGAGCATATAGTAAAGGTGGATCAATGAACTTCTAAACGTATAGAAAGACAGTAATCTAGTTTTGTTTTGAAAGAGTTAATTTATTTGTTAATAAAAATGCACAAATACTTGAAAGTGTTAATCTATTTGTTGTTTTTATACTTTTTGTAACAGGAAGTACATGTGAGGCAATAGTGTGCACTCTAGCAGCAGCAAGAGATCAAGCCTTGGCCAAACACGGTTTCGAAAAAATAACAAAGTTGATTGTTTACGGTTCGGACCAAACCCATTTTTCATTTCAGAAGGCCGCTAAACTCGTAGGAATCCCTCCTCAAAATATAAGGGTACTTCCGACTTCATCATCTCAGGACTTTGCACTATCACCATTGCTTCTGAAGACCGCAATTGAAGCCGATATTGCCCAAGGGTTGGTTCCGCTGTATGTCTGTGCTACTATTGGCGCCACCCCGTCTGCTTCTGTCGACCCTATTAATGGCTTGGGCTTGGTTGCTAGAGCTTATGGTGTTTGGCTTCATGTTGATGCGGCTTATGCAGGTATTTCATTTTAGTATAATGCTCGTCCTTGTCCAAATCTAAGTTGGGACTCAATCCAAACCCAAAAAGAATTGTCTCGATTATAATCTGGTTGACCCGTTTACCAATTCTTACCAATTAGGGCTAAATTTTCATGTATTATGGCAAGTCCAACTTTCGAAACATCAACACGAATAAAAATAAATGTGAGTATGTGACAATCTAATGCATGTATAATTCTTATACGCAGGAAGTGCGTGTATATGTCCAGAATATAGGCACTACTTGAATGGAGTCGAACTCGTTGATTCCATTAGCATGAACCCACACAAATGGCTCCTAACAAACATGGATTGCTCATGCCTATGGCTCCAGACCCCTAAAACATTAGTCGATTCACTTTCCACAAAACCCGAAATTTTACGCAACAAAGCTACTGACTACGCGGACGTAATAGACTACAAGGATTGGCAAATTGCTCTAAGTCGTCGATTTCGAGCCCTTAAGCTATGGATAATAATTTCTCGATATGGTTCGGATAATTTGATTGCTCATATCAGAAGTGACATAGAGTTGGCCAAGTATTTCGAATCATTGATTAGGCAAAACACGATATTTGAGTTAGTAGTGCCTCGAAAATTTGCCTTGGTTTGCTTTAGGCTAAGGCCAAATGAGGTTGATGGTTGTGGAAATGTGATGAACCAAAAGTTATTAGAAGATATAAACTCAAGTGGTGAAGCATACATGACCCATGCAATGTTAGGAGGTACATTTGCCATACGATGTGCGATTGGGGGAACTTTAACCGAAAAGATTCACATTGATAAGCTTTGGAACCTTATTCAGGACAAGGCTACTAAGAGGCTGGAGGCTTACACAATGCATTGATGGCAATCTAAGACCTAAAAGGTTTTAGTCTTGTGGTTAAGACTAAAGACTGCCTAAGGTATATACCAAGTTCCTATAAGAGAATAAGGTTTTGGTTATTGAAGTTGATAATTTTATTACTGATAACTTACAATATATATAGTGATAGGATACAATCAAGATTAGGGTTAGGGGATTTACACAATCAGGCTATTGGTAGACTACAATATACAGTTTCTATATTTACGATTATATGGGGCTTCAATTTATCTTCTTGTTATATTTGTTTGATCTTGTGATATGTCAATATCTTTGGAGATATTGTTAATACGCCCCCTCAAGTTGGACGTGCGGGAGAGGAGGCCAAGCTTGTCTCGGAGGTCATGAAATTGTTGTTTGTGTAGGGGCTTGGTAAGGATGTCTGCAATTTGATATGTGCTGGCAATGTGAGATAGGCGTATCTGTCCGAGTTGCAGTTGCTGCTTGACATAGTGGAAGGAGATGGCCATGTGCTTCATACGGGAGTGGAAGACCGGGTTTTTGGCGTATAAGGTTGCTGAAATGTTATCACAGAAGACTGCGGGTGGTTGGAGAACATTGATGTGGAGTTCTGAGAGTAGGTTTCGTAGCCACAGGATTTCTGTGGTGACGGAGGCGATGGCTCGAAATTCAGCCTCGGTTGTGGAGAGAGCGATTCTTCGCTGTTTTTTGGAAGACCAGGCAATTGGGTTGCGACCGAGGTAAGCAATGTAGCCGGTTGTTGAGAGAAAGGTGTCTTTGTCGCCGCCGAAGTCAGCGTCACAGTAAGCATGGAGGTTGAGTGGTGTGTTTTTGTATAGTTGAATACCGTGAGTTTGTGACCCTTGAAGATATCGTAGGAGACGTTTGAGAGCGGTCCAATGGTTCGAGGTGGGATGGTGAAGAAATTGAGCAAGGCGATTGATGGAGAAGGCGATGTCGGGTCTAGTGAGGGATAGGTATTGAAGACTCCCTACGATGGCTCGATAGGTCGGGTGGTCTTGAATAGGTTGGTTATCCTCTCTAGTGAGAGGAGGCGATGTAGCCATAGGTGTCGTATTGGGTTTGGCGTCGGCCATTTTGTATTTAGTAAGAATGTCTTGTATGTATTTGGATTGACTTAGGTGTATTCCATGGTCATTAGGAGTGACTTCAATGCCAAGGAAGTAAGATAGTGGTCCAAGGTCTTTTAGCGAGAATCGATTTGAGAGACTTGTGATGAAATTTTGTAGGTGAGTCGGGTTTGGTCCTGTAATTATTATGTCATCTACGTAAATAAGCATGTAAATTTGTGTCGTGGTTGTATGTAAGATAAATAAAGAGTGGTCGGAAATGGCTTGCATGAATCCTACGGTTTGTAGGTGGGTTTGTAGTTCTGTGTACCAGGCTCGTGGAGCTTGTTTTAGGCCATATATGGCTTTCGAGAGTTTGCATACATAGTCGGGATGATTTTGACTAATGAATCCAGGAGGTTGGGACATAAAGACGGTTTCGGTTAGATGACCTTGGAGGAAAGCGTTATTGACATCAAGTTGTCGAAGTGGCCAATTATTGGTTGTAGCTAGCGATAGAATTAAGCGAACCGTGGTGGGTTTGATTACGGGACTGAAGGTTTCGTTATAGTCGATGCCGGGTCGTTGATGGAAACCTTTTGCCACGAGGCGCACCTTATGTTGTTTGAGGGTGCCATCGGGATTGAATTGATTCCTATAGACCCATTTGCACCCCACGATGTTTTGAGCAAGGGAGCGTGGGACTAGTGTCCACGTATTATTGCGGGTTAGAGCGTTATATTCGTCTTGCATCGCTTGTCGCCATTGAGGGAGAACAAGAGCTTGTTTTACGGTGTTAGGGAGTTGAGTAGCGAGGTTTGAGGTGTGAGCAAGTTTCGCATACTTTGGGTTGATTTTGCGGATGTTGTTGTCAAGTCTGGTAGTGATGGTTTTGGTTGGTAGTAAGGGTGCTGGTCGAGAGGTGCTGAGTGGAGCGTTTGATGAGTTATGTGGGGTGATGATGGGTGGGTCGTGTGTGGGAGGCGGAGTGGTAGTAGGGTTAGTGGTGGGGGTCGTGGGCAGGGTGTTGGTGGTGGTGACAGGGGTGGATGATGTGGTAGGAGGGCGTCGGGAATAGACAATGTGGATGGGTGGTTTGGGGCGGGTATGGTTGTTTTGTGGTAGGGAGTAGTTGGGTGTGGGGATGGTGACGGGAAGGGGTAGTAACGGGATTGTGAGGGTTGTCCATTCCTCGATGGTAGGAGTAGGGACGGTGGTAGCCAGTGTGGTAGTGAATGGATAGATGTCGTCGTAAAATTTGACATGGCGAGATGTGTAAATGCGATGTGTTTTTGGGTCGAGACAGTGGAACGCGCTTTGGGTGGTGGAGTAGCCCACAAAGATGCAGGAAATGGATCGATCTTCTAGTTTGTGTTTGGTGTAGGGTCGAAGCCATGGATAGCATAGACAACCAAAGTTGTGTAGGTTTGTATAGTCCGGGTTTTTATTATGGATCATAAAGTATGGTGAATTGCCGTTTAGGGAACGGGTAGGTAGTCGATTAATGAGATAGGTGGCGGTGCTAAAGGCAAATGGCCAATACTTGGTTGGCAAATTTGCGTGTTTAAGGAGGGCTAGGCCCGTTTCTACGATATGTCGATGTCTCCTTTCGGCATACCCGTTGTGTTCGGGAGTATGTGGAGGAGAGGTTGAGTGAGAGATCCCGTTGTTGAGAAGGGTTATGTTTAATTTAATGTACTCGCCTCCATTGTCCGAAAAGAAATGCTTAATGGGTTTATTGAAATATTTTTCGACTAGCGCTTTGAATTGTAAAAATAAATGGGTCGTGTCCGATTTTCGTTTTAGTGGATACATCCATATATATTTTGTGTAGTGATCGACAAATATAATATAGTATTTGTAGTGATCGTATGATGGTACTGGACTTGTCCATAAGTCGGAAAATATTAGTTCTAATGAAGCGGTGGTTTTGAATGACGAGATAGAAAACGGTAGCTTTTTGCTTTTTGCAATATTACACGACTCACAGTGGGTATAATCAGTAACGGAAAAAGATAAATTTTTATTAATCGTCTTTATTACATCATAAGTGGGATGACCTAGCCTATGATGCCAAGACAACGGAGCGGGTCCTTTAATAGCGTTGTAAGTTCTCGGTTTTGAGGGACACCACTCATAAATCCCGTCTTTAAGTTGGCCCTGGAGAAGAGTTGTTCCGGTTGAGATCGCCTTAACAAAAAAACAATTATGTGAGAAGATTACATACGCATTATTATCCCGACATAATTTTGAAATAGATATAATGTTACGGGAAATTTTTGGAACATGTAATACATCTTTTAATTGAACCGAGGCAAGGGTAAGAGTACCTGTGTTAGCAATTGAAAGACCAGAGCCGTCTCCAATTAGAAGTTCATCCAGGCCATTATAGGGTGAGTGGAATTCAAGAGTATCAAGGTCATGGGTTATGTGGTGGCTGGCACCACTATCAAGGAGGTAGCTCGGGTTGGGGTCCAGGCTGCCACTAGGCAGAGTCACGGTGTTCGCCTGGGGGTGGGGCTGCTGGTACCGATTCGGTGGTGGAGCAGGGAAGGTGATGTTGGGAAACAGTTTGCGGAAGAGCGAACATTGGGAAATGACATGGCCCGTTTCGCGACACCATTGACTGCGGCCTTTGAATGGCCGAGGGTTTGGGTGGCTGGTTTGATTTGGTACGGGTTGTGGCTGGTGGTTGTGAGAGTAACGGTGGTAGGGCCGGTTTTGATGGTGGTTTTTGTAGGTGATGTTGGCAGTAGGTTGAAAATGGTTAGTGCCGGGGTTGTGTTTGATAAGCAACTCGTGTTGGAGGAGCTTTTCATGGAGGGCCTCGAAACTAATTGGTGTGTCTCGGGCACGGACCGCATCGATAACTGGTTTGTAGGACTCGTAATCAAGACCTTTGAGTAATTTGGATACAACATCTTCGGGATCGATTATTTTTCCCAAAAGTGCGAGTTGATCTACGCAAGCCTTTACGGAATGAACGTAGTCACTTATGGTTTGATCCGTGGTTTTGATTATCGAATCAAGTTTTTCTTTTAATTGTTGTATGTGTATGCGAGACGGGTTTGCGTAGGTTTGAGCAAGGATATCCCATGCTTCTTTTGCGGTTTTGGCTCTTACGATGAGGGTTTGTAAGGCAGCGGTTATGGTGGACTACAATATACAGTTTCTATATTTACGATTATATGGGGCTTCAATTTATCTTCTTGTTATATTTGTTTGATCTTGTGATATGTCAATATCTTTGGAGATATTGTTAATAGTTCCAATCTATCTCCTCTCGATATAGATTAATCTTTATGTCTCACTGCATAAGGCGAAGTATTCAAAATGTAAAATATTGTTCTGTACTACTTTGTCTATTTAAATATACTAGTCGTTGCCACCCATTTTGTGTAAATGTTGCTACTATAAATAATGTGGTCTTCTTTTGGCGTACCATTTATAATCATATTTTCTTAAATCGTTATTGCTTCAAGTAAGACATCTAATTAAGTAGTGTTCGGCACCTTGCTTCCTAGCTATAGTATGAAAAAGACCTATGTTTTCTGATAAAGATGTTATTTGAATAACAACCCAAGAAAGTAATCAAATTTCAGCAGAATGCAACAATGGAGGGATCGATTTGTTCCTCATTCTTTGAGTATAAGAGAATTTTCTCTGTAGTAATTAGACACATTGATTGTTTTGCTATGGATTAAATTGCTAATAGAAACATGCGCTATTATCCTCACTTATTTTGAAACGGCCTTTAGCCACTTGTTTCAATGGAAAATTTTAAGCGAATGTGTGGGGAGAAAAAAGAAAGCAGGTTCTCTTATTTGGATATTTCTCTTATTTGGATAGTAACTTGGGTTGGACGAAAACAGAGGGATTCATTTTCCCCATACACGCCATTTTATTTATTGTTTTAATTTTCAAAGGAAGCAAACATTTGTAATGTAAGGAAAACCGCCTAACACCCAAACTCCCTTCCCTCCACCCCTCTTTTCTCTCCTTCCTCCTACTATTGTATCCAAAAGAAACTTTATCCAAACAAAACAGTACTCTGTCAAAAAATATAATGACAAGTAGGGGTGTAGAAGCTCGGCTCGAAATCGCACAAACAAATCAGAAAAAATCCAAATCAGAAATCTGGACCACTAGATTAGAAAAAAATACACGGTTAAGATTAAATCTAAAAATACAATAAAGTCAGCCAGTCAGCCCAATGCTACAAAAATTCATCTTCTAACTCCCGTCATTTGCAACTTAACGTTTTCTCTTTACAAATCTTCATATTTTCTTTAACAGTGCACTAATTTGAAAATTGGCTATGTAATTGATCCTCAAATGTCGACTATTTTAAATGAGTGATAAACCAATCAAAATATCTTTGATTTTAACCCCTCAAAATATCTTTGATTTTTTTCCTCAAATTAATTCAATTCAACTAAATCAAAGACGTCGATTGATGACTGAAGATGAAAAAGACCGATTGAATCGACGAAATAATTATTGAATCACCAGAAGAAACAAGATGAGCGGTCTGATTGATGAGTGTGTGGAGTTTTCAGGTTGTTGGAGTTGTCGACGCATTGTCTGCCATTGTTGATAATTTAGGGAGGTTTGATTTAATTTGAAAGCATTTTTAAGAGTTGGTGTTACTGTTGGTGCGTGACGATCAACTCAACTGACGATGGTGGTTATCAGAGGAGAAATTTTATTCATTAGTTAACAATTTGCTTATTCACTTTTCCGCAGTTAGCAATATCTATCGCAGTTAGCAATTTCCATCGCATTTAACATAGGGGGTAGATGAAAAAAAATAGTAATTGTATGTTGATGACATTGTAGGGTAAAATAGTTTCTTTAGTTAAAAAAAAGTAACATAAACATAACACTGGAATAGTACATGTTAACGAAAAAAAGTATAAAAAAAAAGAAGAAAAGAATAACACTTGAATAACGCGTGTTAACAAAAATAAAGTTTTAAAAAAAATATAAGAATAACACTAGAATAACACGTAATAATACAAAAAAGTAAAAAATAATAATATAAGAGTAACGCTGGAATAACACGTCGTAACAAAAAAAAGTAAAAAAAAAAATATAAGAGTAACACTGGAATAACATGTCGTAAATAAAAAAATAAAAAAAAATATAAGAATAACACTGGAATAATGCGTGTTAACAAAAAAAGTTTAACAAAACCATAAGTGTAACACTAGAATAACACGTCGTATAAAAAAATGTAGAAAAACATAATATAAGAATAACACTAGAATAACACGTGGTAACAAAAAGAAGTAAAATAAATAAAAAAAGTATCAGAGTAACAATTGAATAAGACGTCGTAAGAAAAAAAAAGTAAGAAAAAAAATTAAGAATAACATTGGAATAACGCATGTTAACAAAAAAAAGTTTAACTATAACACTGGAATAACACGTCGTAAAAGAAAGAAAAAAAAACATAATATAAGAATAACAAGAGAATAACATGTGATAACAAAAAAAAAGTAAAAAAATAAAATAAGAGTAACAGTAGAATAACACGTCGTAATAGAAAAATTTATTCAAGAAAAATTATAAGAATAACACTGGAATAACGCGTATTAACAAAAAATAATTTAAAACAAAACATAAGAGTAACACTGGAACAACACATCGTAAAAAAAAAGTAAAAACATTATATAAGAATAACACTAGAATAACATATTGTAACAAAAAAAAAGTAAAAAATAAAAATAAGAGTAACACTTGAATAACACGTCGTAACAAAAAAAATATAAGAATAACACTGGAATAATGCGTGTTAACAAAAAATAGTTTAACAAAAACCGTAAGAGTAACACTGGAATAACATGTCGTAAAAAATCTAAAAAAATAAAATAAAACTAGAATAACACGTGGTAACAAAAAAAATATAAGAGTAACACTAGAATAACACGTCGTAACAAAAAAAGTAAAAAAACAGATATCAGAGTAACACTGGAATAATACGTCGTAAAAAAAGAAGTAAAAGTAAAAAAGTATACAGGAATAACATTGTAATAACACGTGATAACTAAAAAAGGTAAAAAAAAAAAAAAGATTAACACTGGAATAACACATCGTAACAAAAGAAAGTAAAAAAAAAGTATATACGAATAACACTAGAATAACCTATGATAACAAAAAAAGGTAAAAAAAATAATATAAGAATAACACGCTGTAACAAAAAAAGTAAAAAAAATATATAAGAACAACACGTGATAACAAAAAAAAACATAAAAATAACACTCGGTAAAAAACAAAAAGTAACATAATGAGTAAAATAGTTTTAAACCCGTGCAAATTTGCACGGGACTAAATATTTAACACAAAATTGTACAGAGTACATAATTATTATGTAAAATATTAATCACTATCATCGAGTGTAAGTCAAGTAAATTACATTATTTACAAACATTTTTAAAAAATTGAGAGACCCAAAATTTGTCACAATTAATATAGTAAAATAAAATAATGTTATTTATTGTAATTAATAATAAATTAATTAAGCGGGATGACATAATATTTTTTGGGTTTTTCTATATGGTAACCCTGTGTTTTTTCAAATTCTGCGTGGTAACCCTACTTTTCAAAGATCACATATGATAACCCTTAACTCTATATTTACGTATCGCCGTGACCCTTAACTATTTTTTCCGTCAATTTGTCCGTTAAGTATGTGACGTGGCCAATTGATTTATGAGATTTTCTATAAGGTAACCCTCTAATTTTTTAAGTTCTACAAGATAACCCTACCTTTTCTAAAAATCACTCATACTTAATAATATATTCCCTTAATTAATATTTTTTTCACATTTTTGCTAAATTACATTCAAATTTGTCAAATCTACCCTTATTATCCATCAATTAACCTAGTTTTAAAAGAAAATCTAGTACGAACTTTATTAGATATAAAATATTGCCAAAGAAATTTTCTAAATGTCAAAGTAGAAGTGTTATATATCGAGCATTGAAATAATAAATCCTAAATTTGTTTCATAGGTTTCCTCCAATTAAAAAACTTTTATTTCGAAACCACCTTGATGCCTCAAAACTGGATTGTTGTAAACAACTAACATTGACCCACTTCGATTATTCGACAAATTGGCATAATAAAGTTGTGTACAATTGAGGAGTGGGGAGTCATTTGTAAACATAAGGTTAAAGCTTAATAATGGATTTCTTTGTTAATCAATAAATTAAACCTGATTTCTGGAGGAGTACGATAATGATACGTTAAAGAGATGAGGATGCCGATAGTTGACATTTTTTTGGAGTAATTGAGTGAAAAACATGTTAACAATGAGAAATTAAGGGATTAAGAAAGTATTTCTTGGAGTGTTTATTTTGTAAGAAAAAAAAGTAGGGTTACCTTGTAGGATTTTAAAAATAAAGGGTTACCTTGTAGAAAATTTCATAATTCAATTGGCCACGTCACATACTTAACAGACAACTTGACGGAAAAAATAGTTTAGGGTCACGCCGATACGTAAATATAGAGTTGAGGGTTACCATATGTGATCTTTGAAAAGTAGGGTTACCACGTAGAATTTGAAAAAACACAAGGTTACCATATAGAAAAACCCATATTTTTTTATTCATTATGTTAATGATCAATAAATCACACAGAATAATATAATTTTCACCGTACAGAGTATGCGTTAGCATATATAGTAATTTATGACTAATTAATTATCCCTTTTATAATTCAAAATTAAAACCTTTTAATTATATAATCAGCAATTTTCACACTTGTAATTTTTAATATACCGTGTTACGTAAAGGCTTATTGTGAGACCTCACATTAACCCAACTCACAACTCATCATACGACATGAAACATATTTTACCTCATTAGTATATAAAAGAGGAAAAAGGTGAAAAAATGTGAATCTTTCTCGAGCCAATTGAAACCCTCTAAATGTTTCCTTTTTTATATACTAATTTTAATCTTATACATTTTAGTTCACAGTTTCAGTAAATACATAGAAACTTAAAATAAAATTCCACAAAATAATACGCATTACATTGCAATTTACGAACTATCAGTAAAAAAAGGCACATGTATATTCATGAATTACGATAAACTCGAACAAAAAAATTAATATTTTAAAACCCATCGGATCCTAAAGATAATACATATGTATTTCATATTGGATCATTTAAAAATCGTGGACAATGTAAAACTATGATCAAAGTTATTAATAATTTTGATATTTAGTGCTTATCTGGTAAAAACATGTTAAATAATGTTTTTGACGTATTAAATGACAATGAAGCGTTTTATAAACTGGTTGTCAAAAGAAAAGCAATAGGTCTTTCTTATCCGTCTTAAAAATAAAACAGGTCAAATAACACCTCACTTGCATAGTAGAGACAAAATTTTGGCAATCCCAATGCATTATTGTTCCCCTTTATTGAGTGACACTTGACCCGTCTTAAGATTAAGGGGATATACACGTCTTAAATGAGAATTTGTGAAAGACGAAATAAACAACATAACAATGCACATTTAACATAGACGAAAATGCAAATAACCCGATATATCATCCGCCTAATTCCAACTACGAAACTCGTCCAACTAACACGGACCAAATATATGTCACTGTAAAACAAAAAAACACGAATGTCAAAAAATGGGCCAAATTAACATTATATAAGTCTAGCAGTTCATATCCATTTCAACCTCTAACCCTAAATAACTTTTTATACTCTCTCAATAATCCTACTTTCTCTTCCAAATCATGTCATACTCATATTTTCACAATTACATGATTGTGCCTCTTCTCTCTAATTCTCGTCTAACTCCTATAGTCATATGTACATATCCCCATCATTTTTTTTACAACTCCCCATCATTGTTTTTTTTACAACACCCCATCATTGTTATGTAATCAACTATAATTAATTAATTAAAAAATATTTAATCTATGTGAAGTATTATTATTCTCCGGTAAGTATTATTTTTCTCCAATACATGTTCTTTGTACACTTGACATTCTTTTTTCTTTTTATTCTACAATTATCAATGTACGAAGTACAATATAATTTCTGACAAAAATGATCAATTTTTTTGGCTTTAAATGCTAGAAAACATTTTATTTAGAATATACACCTTTTAAGGATTATTTTTCACTATGACTTATGATTTGATAGGTTATATTTTTTTATATTTTAGTCGGATTGTAGCTTCTTAGAAAAATAATAATTAAATTATTTTTCTAAAGAGAGATTATTTATTAATTACCAAGAATTTTGAAATTTTTAATTGTATTATTTGGACTTTGTTTTGCAGAAACATTTTAATTATTATTAATTTTTTTAATTGCATTATTTGGTCTTTGTTTTGCAGGAACACTAGTTTTAAACCCGTGCAAATTGCACGGGTATGCGATTTTAAACGTTGTTATTATCAATACGTTTTAAAAAAACCTAATCATTTGTTTGCCCTTAATTAATATACTACTCAAAGAATAAAAAAACGTAAACAGACGATTGAGACAGAGGGAGTAACTTATGATTATGATTAATAAAAATTCTTAATCTATAGTTTTTAGGTAGCCTTGACCTGACCCGAAAATTTTCCAGTTTTGAAGTTGAAAACTTCTGATTAATAAAAATTATAATTTTTATGAGTAAAATAAAACAATTTTTTAAATTGTAAAACTTAAAAGAGAAAATCAATATAATTACATAACTTAGTTATTAAATTAAGAATTTTAGTTAAGAAGACTTAAGAAGTATATCATTTAATTTAATGGGTTATTGTTCTTACGATAGATAATAGATAAGTAAGATGCTCCAAATTTATGATCGCCGTGAAAGACGGCAGCCATTACCATTTAATTCATAAAGTACTTTCAATTTATCTTTTTTTTTTCTCAATTTCTTTATGTAAATATGGTCGAACGTGATTAAGAAGACAAATTTCTGTTTAATCCGGCTCAAGCTTTAAACGGTTAAATAGTATGAATAAGATAACGGTTTTTCTATTGTGTGCCCTAAGGGTACACATTAATTAGCTAAGTATGGAAAGATTCGTGAGATATTCTCACTAATTATGACAAAAATATGTTCATACTTGCATTTTTGATGAGAATATCTCACGAATATTTCCATACTTAATTTGAATGTTAATAAATGGGTTGATTTTTGACCCGTTTAAATGTTAATAGAATACCTCTTTCTGAAGGAAAACTAATTGTATTAAGAAAAAAAAAATCACCTTCTAATATAGTTGTCCTTTAGAAAATTATATTTTAATTTATTATTTGGAGTATATATTATTTTTCATCTTATGCCATATGACAGTCCCGTACAAAAGTACGAAATTGAAATGTAAATGGTATGTAATTTGACCCGTTTTAAGGTTAAGACGGATACTTCCGTCTTACGTGAGATACAACCCATTTGTAACATACAAACCCTACACCTACATCTTATACGGAGTATAAATTATACTCTTCTCTACCAACCCTCATTTTATTTGCTTCACTCATTCTCGTTTTCTGGCCTACCTTTACCCTCTCCAAAAGTTGCTGAAATTTATTGGTCTATCTTAGCCTTCTCCGGCTCCCTCATCCTTTTATAAACCCAGATAACCCGTCTCATATCACCCATACAAACACCATTCACCAGCCAAAATTTCGCCTCTCAGTCTTTGTCGTCAATTTGCTTACATGACAACTTTTGACAACCTCACGATTTTTTTAGTTTTAAACACGCATATATTGTTAGCGTTTTGATCTTGAACTTTTTACAATTTTTTGCATTTCAATGAGTTCAATGATATGGTTAGATCTGTATTTTTTTTTGGGGTTTTCATGTGAAATAATGTTTTTTTATATAAAAAAACTCTTTTTCTTTCAGTATTTCATTCATTTTTATTTCGACCCAGATGAACGACATATTTTTTTTCAAAGGATTATTAAAACAAATTAAGTTCTCTTAATATTGCTTAAAATTTCTTTACTAAAAGTAATCTCTTAATATTATTTATTTTGTTAAAATTTGCTATTAAATATTTAAATATGTGATTTTATTATAGAAATGAAAATAGGTATTTTATTGAAATTATTTAGATAAACGTTGTTGTGTTACTTCATTTGTTAACAATGTTGATAGGTTAATATTGAACTTGATTTCTTTCACACCGGTTTTCAATCCTTCCTGCAAGGGCATTTTTTTTTAAGTTTGCATATAAGTCCGTAATATACGGAGTATATATTATGTATACTTAATATTGGATACCAAAAAAAGGTAAGGAAGGAATTGATCAACTCAAGAGAATGATGTAATCATCAAATTGTTCTAATTAATTCATTGCCACAAACGTGGTTCCTAAAAATAAGGAAACTAAAAGTGTAATTTGACTTATTGACTTTCAATCACAGGCTGACACCTCAGCACTGTGGTTGTTGTTTTAATAAATAAAGATTTTAATTGTATTAAACATTGTTATTGTTCTTTGGACTTTGTTTTGCAGAAATATTGTTATTAGAATAATTTTTATTTTTCATTTTTTTATAATTAGGTTTTTATGGACTTTGTTGTTGCTAGAATAATGTAATTTCAAATTGTATTATTTGGACTTTAGTATTTCATGAAAATGTTTTTTTTTTTAAATTGGGTTTTCATATAAACGACCAATTCTACTATATAATATCATAAAATCATATATTATGTAAATTATGTAAATCATATAAGTTATGTAAATAATCCAATCTAAATATGTAAATAAGGGAATTAGAATTTGCAAGAGTGAGGAGAGAAAGTAATTAATCTTTTTCTTTGTATGTGGGGCCCGCTACAACTTTTTCTCCCTAAATCTCAGCCGCCAATCAGAAACTCTTAAATGTTTCTGCTTTATAAACTAGTAGATTATACCACCCAAATGAAACTCTACGTCCCAACCCAGTGACCCACAATTACTCATCTGATCTCTGTTACTCATCTCCTCTGCCTCCCAGTGACCCACAATTACTCATCTCCTCCGCCTCCCTCACTCTCACTATTACTCACTATTGAATGGAAATTTTGCACTCATAACTCATCTCCTTCTCACCAGCCACCCCCCTCGCATCACTCATCACCCTCAATACTCAATAATTTTAATCCATGATTTTCTTATCAATTTTGTGTTCTGATGAATAAGCAATTAATTATTGTGATCCCATGATTGATCTAGATGTATGTGCTTTTTGAATAATTTTTTTTTGTGTTTTATCTCCATCTCTATATTATACGAATACTATGGTAATTTTTTTCATTTACTTCGTAATTTAAGTGGTTCTTTTTTTGTTACTTCTCCAAAATAAGATCACATCGAAAATATTCAAATCTAGTCATCATAAATTAGTGGATTTTTTAAAGAATAATTTAATAATTTCTTTTCCATCGTAATGTAGTCATTTTCAAAAGTTGTAGTTTATGTTGTTTATTTATTTTTAATGAAAAATATTTTGTCATGTAAAGTAGATCTACTGAGTACATATGATTTAAAAAAAAAATATCTCATGAATTTTTTTTTTTTTTTTTTTTTGCAAGAAAAGGTACATCCTATTCATTCATCCACAAGGGCAAGCAAATAGGAATAGTTTCTTACAAGAGAGTCCGAGTAATTAACCATAAATAGAGTTGAGATGATCAATCACCTCATCACCATCATTAACATTTTTATACATGATCCTAACCCCCACCATAAATTGGATTTGCCTGATCAGTGTGTGAGTAGTATTTCCCTTGCCCATGAAGATACGAGCATTCCGTTCTTGCCATAAAGTGTAAATGGTGGCATTCAGACAGCTTCGAAACCACCCCATTTTCCAATGTTTTTGCCTGCGCCTAGATCTGCACCATTCAAGTTCCAACCTGAGGACATTAGTTCTGCCTCTGACCTGCATCCAGTCCAGCAACTTCCTCCAAATAGCATTAGAGAAACCACATTTAAAGAACATGTGAGTATGTGTTTCCCTATCATCCCTACAAAGGACACACCAATTGACAAGGCAAATACCCCTAAGGTTTATTCTGTCCACAGTTGGGAGCCTCTGTTGTGCAGCAAGTGCACTAATGAAGCTATGTTTAGGGATAACATTTGGATTCCAGACAGCAGCTGTCCAGGAAACCTTCTGAAAGTGAGGTCTGAGAAATTCATACATCCTACTTACCTGGAACTGACCTGCAGCAGAAACACAACTGGAAAGGGTTTGTGTAGCAGCAGCAGGAGAGCCAAACATCTGTAAGAGAAGGTCCCTTACTTTCAGTACACTTCTCCAGCTTTCACAGTGATGGGAACTAGCAGATGCAGTCCAGATATCATGAGAGGTAAGATTATACTGATAATTCCATTGTGACCATAAAGAGTCTGAATTGCTAAGCATCTTCCATATCCATTTACACAGATTAGCTTTATTCCATGAGAGTATTTCCTTGATGTTGAAACCCCCCTCCATCAAGGGACAACAACAAGATTTCCAACTCTTCATATAAAGTTTATTATGAGCAGGCTGAACATTCCAGAGGTAATTCCTAGCAAGCTTATTAAGGAGTTTCAGAAGAGCCTTGGAAAGAAGCATAATATTGCACCAGTAATTCTCAAGACCAAAAAGAATAGAATTAAGAAGTTGAAGTCTGCCAGCATAGGAAAGCAGCTTAGTAGTCCAGTGATTGATAGACTTTTCAATTTTGCCAAGGAGACTATTATACATTGGCATACTGAGTCTACTATCATTAAGAGGTAATCCAAGATACCTAAAGGGAAACATTCCCTCAGTGTACCCAGTAATACTCTTGACAGCATCCCGTATCACCTCTCTGACTCCACCAAAATAAATGTTAGTCTTTTCATTGTTAGCAACTAACCCAGAAAAGGTTCCAAAGAGATCCAAAGTACTAGCAACAGCCTGGATAGAAGGAACATCACCTCTCACAAAGATCATGAGGTCATCAGCAAAAATTAAATGGTTAAGCTTCAGTCGAGCACACTTGGGGTGATAGGAGACTTGAGGCTTGGTGCAGAGTATTCTCAAGTGCCTAGATAAGATTTCCATCCCTAGGACAAAAAGATAAGGGGAGAGGGGATCCCCCTGTCTAAGTCCACCTTCCCCTTTGAAGAACCCACTGTGACCTCCATTAATTCTCAGAGTGAACCAAGTTGTGCTAACACATTCCATAATCCAATTAATAAACTGCTCAGGGAAATTGAAACTAGATAACATATTTTTAATGAAATTCCATTGCACAGAATCAAAAGCTTTTTTGATATCAACTTTAATCAAACTTCGAGGAGAGCAAGAACCATGATTATACCCTTTGATTAAAGATTGTGACAGCATGATGTTTTCAAAGATGTTTCTATCACTAACAAATGCTCCTTGTTCAGGACCAACCAAATGATTCAAGAAAGGTTTAAGACGAGCAACCAGGATTTTGCTAATGGTTTTGTATAAAACAGTACAGCAAGCAATTGGTCTAAAATCTGTGACAGAAGAGACCACATCTTTTTTGGGAATAAGAGTGAGTACAGTGACACAAGCTTGTTTAGCAAGCTTACCTGTGGTGAAGAAAGTTTGAATAGCAGCAGTAAATTCAGGCCCAATAGTGGACCAGGCAGATTTGAAAAACCCAGCAGAGAAACCATCATACCCAGGGCTTTTATTATTGGCAATGGAGAACAAAGCATTCTTGATTTCAGCATTAGTTACAGGAGCACAAAGAAGAGAGTGATCATCATTCCTAAGACAAGTCCCTGTAGAAATGAGATGAGAGTCCAAAGCTTGGACATCCTGCTTCCTCCCCAAAAGGTTATGATAGTAGTCCACAAAAGCGTGATTAACATTATCAATTCCTTGAACAGAAATACCATGGTGATTAATGATTTGACCCACAATATTTTGTTGTTTCCTTCTAGCAATTTTAGCATAAAAGTAACTAGAGGAGCAATCATTGAGTTTGATCCCATGCACTTTGGCTCTTTGATGAAGCATATCCAATTCCGCTTTCTTAAAAAATTTGTATTTATCAATCAGTAAGCTTTCCTCTATAAGTAAAGCAGCATCCCCAAGGTTATTGCTGATGTTCTGTTGACATACCTTGAGATCATTCCAAATTTTATGGACTCTATCAGTGAGACTACTAAAGTCAGTCTTATGTAACTGAGTAAGAGCCTTTCTCACAGCAGAAAGTTTCCTAAAGAACTTATACATAAGAGATCCTCGACAATCAGAATTCCAGGCACCCTGAATAGTGGGTAAATAATCAGGATGAACAATCCAGCAGTTCAAGAAACTAAATTGTTTCTTACTTATGATATTATCAAACACATGCACCAAGAGAGGAGAGTGATCAGAAAGGCCAGGAATAAGGACAACAACATTTGAGCTGGGAAAATTTTGGACCCAGTTTGTATTCACCAAAACCCTATCAAGTCGAGCCCAGACCCTGGTCCCATCCATGTGCTTATTGGTCCAAGAGAATTCACACCCACTAGTATTCAAATCATCCAAGTGAGTGTCCCTAATGCAATCATTGAAGGCTCTAATTTCAGAAAGTTTGGGGGGATGAGGTCCAATTCTTTCAGACACATCTCTCACAATATTAAAATCACCAAGAACAATCCAGCTACCAACAGCATGAGAAAGACTAGTAAGACTATCCCACAGATCTTCTCTATCTTTAGCAGCATTACAACCATAAACAACAGAGATATCCATTTTGTGATTCGTGGCATTATGGGTAATTGCACAGTGAATGAACTGCTTATTAATGACAGTAGAGTTCACAGTAATGGTTCGAGGGTTCCAAAAAACCCAAATCCTACCATTATAGTGAGTTTGATAGTTGTGAATGACCTGGTATCTGGCAAATTTCTGAATAATGCTATTCATATTGGCCTCCTTAACATGAGTTTCAAGTAAGCCTAAAAAATCAATACTATTAGTAGTCAAGAGGTTCCTAACCTCTTGATGCTTTAGGGGATCATTAAACCCCCTAATGTTCCAAGTGGATAGTATCATATAGAGTGGGTTGAAGGATCAGGAGGTTCTCCCTCCTCATTGGAAAAAACCCTATTAGCAGCAATAAGTAAAACTTCAAATTTGTTTGAATCAGAGAGAGCCTCAAATCTATTGGAAAGATTTTTAGCTCTGATGACACACTGAACACCTTGAACAGTCCTCTGCTTCCCAGCTGTTTTGGACCCTAGCTTCTGGCATACTGAGTCCTTATCAGTCTCAGGTAGAGGCAAAACCAATGGCACGGGCAAGGTGGAGCCTAGCTCTACGCATCCTGAGCTCACCTCAGCCACATTGTCCTTGGCTTGCACATCTAGCCTAAGAGGATTTGGGCCTAGCTCAGAGCATTCTGAGGTCACAACAACTGGAGTGGAGATGATGTCCTTAGGTTTAGTAACAGGCTGATAAACTGTTTTGACCTTAGCCTTGTGTAATCGACAATAATCCTTAGTATGCCCCAATTTCCGGCAACTTTCACAATAATATGGCATCCATTCATAAATGATCTTTTGCGAAATGAGATCATGAAAGGGGGTGGACAGAAAAATTTCATCAGGCAGCTTTTGAGAAATATCCACTTCTACCATCACTCTAGCAAAGGCTAGCTTAGCCTTACAAGTGGTGGTTAGATCAGCAAATAGAGGTTTCCCTACCTTACTAGCAAGCCGACTTAGAGCAGCACTAGACCATAGAAAGGGATCCAAAGAGGGAAAGAGAATCCAGATTGGAACAGTGGTAATAGTGTCCATATCCTGAGCAAATGTAGGTGTCCATTGTTTAAGGATGAGAGTGTGAGATCCCATATTCCAAGGTCCACCTCTTAAGACAGTATTCATATCCTCCTCAGAATTAAAACGAAAGCTAAACCATCCCTTCCTATAGTGCTGAACCACGGGTTGAGATACATTAAGCCAGAATTTCTTCACATAAGCTTCAAGTTGTTGAACCTTGGGTTTCCCCCCTAATACATTCCCCATCAGAGTAAATTTCCAATAGTTTAACTCTCCCTCTACGTCATCCTTATGAATTTGAACAATCTCCGCATTTGCAGAATTCTCACAAAAAAACAAGTTCATGCCCTCTTGTGATTTAGCAACTTTGTTCCATGGCTTAGTTTTCCCAGGTTCAATAACAGTAGGTATCACAGAAGGAGATTTAATCCTAGTATCCGAAGTAACCACAACAGTAGGAACAGTGACAGGATCATTGACCAATATACCCCTATTTTGGGTGAAATCCCTAGATTGTTCAGAATTTGTAGTAGGTATTCGATTAACAGTAAATCGCGATGTTGATGGTGAATCACTAATAGCAGAAGCGATTAGAGAATTAACAGTAATAGGAGTTCTTACTATCTTAGGTGCTTCCGGTTCCAGATCAACCATGGCATCCGAAATAGTACTGCGAGTGTTCTGGGTAGCTCGACCTCGTGGTCGTCCTCTAGCTCTAGCCATGATATTTAAGCGAAAGTAGATCAGATTTAGGATGCTTGCTTAAGGAGAAAGCTTTCTCTCTCTACCATAGCTCTCATTTAATATTAAGTGTAATTTATTTGTTATAAGATTAATATCTCATGAATTTGATTGTTACTTTCGTTTTGATCCTCATTATTTCTGATTTTTGTTATTGGTTAATATGATTTATAGTAGTTAATAGTTCTTATGCATTTATATGAAATCTTGGTTTTTTTTTTTGTTGGATTACAGAGTCTACATCGAATCTCGATGATGAGCGGTTATAGTTCTGTCTAAGAGATTTTTTTTAGCTGAAAGAGTATTGTAATTTTAATTATTAATTGTATTAACTGTATTATTAGGACTTTGTTTTGCAGGAAAATGTTAGTTTTAAATTTAAATTTTTTATTTTTTATTAAGTTTTATATTTATTAAGTTTTCTTAGACTTTTTTATTGCTAGAATATTGTAATTTCATAAAAGTCTAAGAAAACATAATCAAAATATGCTTATAAGATCATAAAATCATGGAATATGAAAATATGCTTATAACATCATAAAATCATGGAATATGTAAATAATCTAAATAGGAAATGTTAAGAGTGAGGAGATAGTAAATAATCTTTTGCTTTAGACGTGGGACCCGCTTACCCTTTGCTTTTTCCTGAAATTGAGCAACCAATCAAAAACATTTAAATGTTTCTGCTTTAGTATATAGTAGATTGGATAATCTTGAGAACATAAGAATAATAATACAATAACATATTATTAGTACCAACTCACCGTAAGAACTAAACTCACGAGATCCCGCCTCTATCTATATATATATATATATATATATATATATATATATATATATATAGAATTAGGATCATGTGAGTCCACACTATCTTTTTGAGTCCGTGAGTCCATGATACAATATCACAAGTTAAACTAAACAATATCACGGGTTATACTGTACAATATCACACCACTGAACTACTTTTTCGCGCACCATTACTATTTTTTTTTCCTAATACTTTTTTTCACACCAATTGTTTTAGCCCTTTTGTGCTGGTTTTTTTTTTTTGATACTGTTTAGTATAACTAGTGATATTGTTTCGTATAGTCTGTGATATTGTATAGTTGGACTCACGGACTCAAATATTTAGGTGGACTCACCGGATCTTGCCTCTCTATATATATATATATATATATATATATATATATATATATATATATATATATATATATAGGCAAGATCTTGTGAGTCCACCTATATTTTTCAGTCCATGAGTCCAAATAACAACCGTCGATCTTAAAAAAAATAGAGTCCTGAGATGATGACACGTTGCGCCTAAACTAACCTAACAAAACTAGCTTCTTTCTCACGCTTCCCCCTTTCTCTTTCTAAAAGTTTGACTGAACCATCAGTATTCCAAATATCACTAAAATCTTGCTAAAAACTCGCAGAGATCGTAATATTTCAACTCGATTTCAACTACTTTACAACTATATTGTATAATCTAAGTTAATTACTTTCCAAAATCGTTGTGGTAAATTCTATTTTCATGTTTTTATTTGTTTTATGCGATTTTAGTTGAATTGATGTATCATTACATTGATTTTGAATGTTGATATTGTTAGAAATTATTGTTTCTATGGTGAATTAAAAGAATTTAAACAATATCGAGTGATTGAACATATTGTGGAGTGATTTTTGGTATATTCATCTTCTTGCTTTTAATTTCTATATATTTTACTCATACATGATTTCATACAGTTTTTGGTGGTTTAATCGACCTATTCTTCAATTCATATCAATTATTGTAGTTGTAGTTGTTTATTTGATATTTTTTAGTTTAAATCACGAAAATTAGAGTTTACTATTGTTTATTTGTGAAAATTAGGGTTCTATATTATAAAATTCAATTTGTGTGAAAAATTAGTTGAGAAATTAATTGTAAGTGTTCAATTAATGAGTAATGACGATATAGCTGTTGGTAATGATACTGAAAGTTAAAGGAATAAACAATCTTTGAAAATGTGATATTGTTTTTCAATGATTCTGATACTTTTGTTTGCATAATGTGATATTGAATACGAAGATTACTGGTGCGTGAGAAAATTAGGGTTTAACATAGTATAATTGTGAAAGTTAGGGTTTCATAATATAAAATTGAATTTGTTTAACAATATAGTTGAGAAATTGATCCTTAATGTTCACTTAAATAAGTAATGTCGATACATGTTCAATATGATAATGAAAAAAACCTCTGATACATTTATTTGTATGCTGTAATATTGAATCTGAAGATTAGAGCTACTTTCTAGATTAATCCGTTCACTATAATTGAATAATCTCACTAGATTCTCTCCAAAATCAGACATGTGCATTTCGTTTTTCAAATCTTTATTTCTCTGATTTTTGTAGAATCTATATATGTACTATTATTCATGTTGATTTTGTTGAAATTATTGTATGTATGTTGAATTAGATGAAATAATAGGATTATATCATAAATATCGTACTAATTGTTAAATGATTTGTGATACTTTCATGTTCTTGCTTTATATTTGTAAATATCTTAGTTATAAATTATTTCAAACAATTTTAGTGATTATATAAGCATATCGAACTAATTATGTATCAGTGCATGTTTGTAACAATAGCGGAAGATAAGATGATAATGATGGACAAGAGCTCAAGACACGTAAAAGACGATACAAGAGTGTTGCAAGTACTACGGTTAGAGGTAGAGGTAGAGGAAGGAACTCAAATGACTACTAAGAAGATATTGATAGAATTTTTTTATTGAGAATGAATTGATGTAATGTTGGTAGGATAAGTAGTATAATGTATGTGGCATAAACTCGTATTGTTGCTGGTATTTTGTGATATTGTTTAAGAGCAATAATGATATTGTGTCTTGTATGTTGTGTCTTGTATGTTGTGATATTGTTTCTTAAACATCTTATATGAATATAATCTGTATTACTGTGATATTGTTTTTGGTAAAGTGTGATATTGTTTAAGGTGAAGTGTGATATTCTTTGTTTGGTATCTAGTACTTCATTATCAACAGGCTGAAAAACTCGACTATATAATTGTGATATTGTTACTGGCAAATGACGATATTGTTAATTTCAGTGTGTAATCCTCCTATATATAAAAGGTGAGTTTTTTTCTGCCTTCCTATTGGCTGGAAAAAACTCACCTTTTTTCCCATTTTTTTTGCGGGTGGGACCCACACAATTTCCAAAATATTTAATTTCCCTCTCTCCTCTCCACAATAACTATTTACATCATACCATATAATTAGGATTATAATATGATGTTTTATCATATAATACTCTGTATGATTTATATAATATGATTTCCTAACTTATACTATGCTAATCAGGAAAAAAAATATAACAATCGACAAAATTTAAATTACCATTCCAAAAAAAAAAATTACATTCCAAAAATTATATACAAAAAATACAAATTATTTACGAGTACATGTTTAGAACAAATTGAAATCGATTAAGGTTATTAAAAAAATAACACATACACCATCTATATAAATTACGGGCTCACAATAATAAATTGCATGTTGATCGTCAAACAAAAAATTGACATAGAAATTGACAGTAATTATATATTTGTTTAATTAGTATATTTCGAACATCATAATTTTAAAAGCAGTCCGTGCATTTTAGCACGGGTATAAAACTAGTATTGTTAATGGCATAGTGTGATATTGTTAATCCGATTGTGTGATATTGTTAACCACATCATGCGATATTGTTTTCAATATCTCGTGATATTTATGAGGGTACATATTATTTATTTAAACTGTTATAAAATATAAGAAAAATGGCAATTCATGATATAAATATTATATTGTTACTGAGTTACTTCAATATTTTTGTCTAACAAGTTGTATTTCTTTATCAAAGTTATAAGATAACACCGTTCTATAAAAAAACAAGTATCATTGATAAAGTAGTTATTATTGTTTTGCAAAAGAATCCTAAAAAAGTCAATAAAATTTGTTATCTAGAAGTAACAGAGTGCCAACAAAAAATTGAAAAAGAATACAAAATTGTAACAACTTGGAAAGATATCTAAGAATAAAGTTTTGGTCTTTATAAAATTGACTACAGATAAGATGATTTGCTCATTGATGATGTTCTATATGGCTACAAGAGAAATTCATTTTCTCCTTAATGTTGTACTATAACACTCTTCAGAATGCACGCCCAAAAGTCTTAATCAACCTCAACAAGCGAACAAATCTGTTGAAAGGAAAACAAATCATCATTTAATTATCATCTTTCGGACAAAATAAAATATCGAAATATAAAAATGGGAAATATAAATGAGTAGAGGACTCATTTGATCGAGAAAGTAAAAGAGTTCATAACAAAGAAGGAGGACATTTGGGCTAGAGTCATTATCTCTATTGACACTTTTGAGTGTACCATTAATTAGCAGGTTGCATGCATTGTGGAGTAAAAAACAAGTGTAACAAACTCATTATCTACAACACATTGAGGCAATCGGTTCTAGCACAAAAAAGTAGAATAAGTTACAATGTAGTTGAGACAGTGATATATACAAAATCATGTGTTACTAATTTATAAATTATTTAAACTATGTAATGTATAACAGTATATTTCAGACTGTGATAAATATGTGATATTGTTAAGAATAACGTGTGATACTAATTCACATTATGTAGGTAAATAATAACTGATATTTACAAAACTTAATCAAAAACTCGAGTAAAACAAACATATGAACAAAGTATAATAGATTACAATGTCGTTCAAATTGTGATATTGTTAAGTTTAACATGTGATACTAATTAAATTAAATTATTTGAACTATGTATGTATGACAACATATTTCACACTGTGATATTGTTAAGAATAGCGCGTGATACTAATTTACATTAATTAGGTAAACAATAACAGGTATTTACAAAACATAATTAAAACTCAAGTACTGCACAAATCTGAACAAAAATATGATTAATATTGATACTTTTAAGAATAGTGCGTGATTCTATATTACATTAAATAGGCAAACAATAGCATGTATTTACAAAAGAAAAAACAACAGAGAGATCACGTTCTATATAATAAAACAAGATAATAAAAGATAAAATACATGAAATAGGAAAATACCCAAAATAAGATGAATCGTAACAACACTGATAAAAGAAATCAAACGAAAATAACAATAACAATGATTAAATTAAACGTTAAAGGTGCATATAATTTAAAGAATCATTAACGATTTAGATTAAAAAGAAAAAAAGAGTGAAATTACCTAACATAGAAAAGTAATGAAGAAATTAGATTGTCTTGCTTGATTGAGAAGAATCTAATTGATGGAGTAGAATGAGATCACCCAATAAAAAGTGACGAATAAAGTAGCAGATGGAGAATACCAACAAAAAAAGGAATACTGAGGTGAAAGGAGTTTAGAGAGAGAAACTGATTGAAAAATAATGAATCTTGTCTGAGAGGTAGGATATATATACAAACTTGTTAAATGACGAAAATGCCCTTACTATAACGCGCTGATCTCAGCCATTAGATCTCTTTGATCTGACGGTTGAGATTAGGACTCACGGACTCAAAAATATAGAGGTGAACTCACATGATCCTAATTCTATATATATATATATATATATATATATATATATATATATATATATATATATATAATTTGTAAGTTATTCTTTTTGTTGTAGAACTCAAAATATCTATGAATACTATTAACTTGCACTACATAAGGTCATATCAAAAGACAAAATAGTAGAATTATTTAGAAAGCGTTTGCTAAAAAAGTCTCCGTGGTCATCATATTTGGAAAAAAAAAAAAAACTGTGAAATATTTCAATCACATAATACGTAGAATTTAATTTATGTAACAAAATCTGAATATCCTATAAATATGTCTATAAAAATTGAAAAAATATCATACCATTTTTTTTATAAAGAATAGAGTTATTTATTGTTTGGAATTGTAGACCTAGTTGTAGATATGATATAAAGAGTATTTATAAAATAAATCATTTAGGCGGGAAATGTTTAGCAAGCTCTTAATCTTTTAGTATAAGGGGATGTATTAAATTAGAAACCGGCGCTAATTTTCTCACTTATTTTGAAACGGCCTACTGTTTCACTAATGCGAGGGGGAAAAAGGGAGCAATTTCTCTTATTTGGATAGTAAGTTGGGTTGGACGAAAACGGAGGGATCCATTTTCCCCCTACACACCAACTTTTTTATCGTTTCAATTTCCAAAGGTAGCAAACATTTGTAAGAAAAACAGCCTAACACCCAAACTCCCTTCCCTCCATCCCCCTTTTCTCTCATTCCTCCTACTATTGTATCCAAACGAAACTTTATCTAAACAAACCCAAGTAGCATGCATTAGTACTCTGTCCAAAATTATAATCATAAGTAGAGGTGTGAAAGCTTGGCTCGAGCTCGGTCAAACAAATATCAAAACCAAATCCAAATCGAGGTTGACCAAATCAGAGTCAATCCTTTGCTCAGACTCAGAATGGAAGCACATTTGGGCTAGTTTTCTAATATTTTTAGTACTAGGTGCAATACGCGTGCTACGCACGGCACATTTTGTATTTATCTCCAGTTAAACTATAGTATACCCTAATAATAATAATAATAATAATAATAATAATAATAATAATAATAATAATAATAATAATAATAATAATATCCATGGAATGTTTACGATCATAAATAAAAATTATGGCGAGATAACATCCATGAATTGATTACAATGATAAAGGTTCTAGCAGCTTGTCTCATTGAAGACGGGTAATATCAGTCACAAGCTGAAGACGGATAGTGTCCCTCTCACAATATGCAAGTGGAGAAGGTAAATGGATCCCCCCACTTGCCCTCGCACTAACTAATAAACTAAGTAGATTAACAACATATAAGCATTAAGCAATACGTCAATGTTATTACCTCTTAACTATAAAATGAATGTTTAAATAGCTATAAAGCTTTTAAACTAAATGGTATTTTTCCTGTTCGCTTTGATTTCGTATAATGCATAACATTTACATGTTTTTAAATAAACCACAACAACCAGAAAGTTCAGCTGATGGTTGAAATTTTAAGATCGATATTATACACTATGCCGCTCGCACAAATGTTCTTTGGCTTAAAGAGTAATTGTAACGACATAACTCCCCATATTATTATCAATATTTTACTTGAGAAGTGAGGGGCAGTAAGATTTGAACACGCGATATTTTTGGTCTTACCCTTGATGGTTGGTTGGAGTCTAAAGATTGGTTTATACTCTAACTACATGTACGTCGTCGTTAGTCGTTACTTGATTATAGGGGTGTACAACGTAGCGGGCTAGCCCGCACCTCTGAGTACGAAAATTCATCCCGGCTAGCCCATGGCACAAAACCCAACTTTCCCCACGGGCCGGGCTAGTGCTCAAATTTCTCTAGCTCGTCCCGATCTCAACGCTAAAACAAATAAACACAAAAGCCCCTCCTGGCTCGGTCTAGCCTGCTACTCTTGGGTTGGGCTCGAAGTGGAAGAAGCTAGCTGGCCAGTCCGGTCTGATGTTCACACCGTGTCTGCGCTACAATCTTTCAGCCCAGCCTGCTCCCTATCCTGGCTCACTGCACAACCCTAACTTTCAACGGGTTATTATAACCACTCTTATTTATTATTCTAGAACGATTGCTTAATTTCCCTCTCATCTCATTCACTCCCCCCCTTGTTTAATGTTTACCACTCTCATTATTAACTATTTGCTTTGTCTAATTAACCAGGTGTAGTTTATTAGAAGTTCGAATTTCACTCTACTAACTTGTGTCTCACGTAGTGCGATTATTAACTATTAATATTAGTGTCTTGTGTCTACACCCTCTCCATCGTATACATGGTTTGGTTTTCTCATAATAAAACACAGTGGGGTAATAATAATATGTCAGTATTATTTATCATATCCAAAGTAAGGATTAATATATAAGCCCCCCTGTTTTATAGTTTTACTTTTTTTCGTCTCAATTTTATATCCCTTTTCCCCAACATTTATGTCAAAATAATTGTCTCTATCCCCATTAATTTTCTATTATTTTCTCTATCCCACTTTTATTATCCCACTTCCCTTTAAATTTTATCCCAATTTAAATGACTTATGTGTCACACTATCACTATCTTAGTATAAACAATTTTAAAGGAATTAATCTTGTACATTTAAAATGCAATACTCAATATTACGACTTACGTATCACATAATAAGTGGGAGAATACATTTTGGGTGTGGCGTTATCAATTCTCTACGTATAGCTCAATTGCCGAAGTCGTTTGAACTATCTCTATGAGAACCAAATTGTTTTGAGTGCGTAGATTTTTTTTTTTGCATTATTAGATATTAGATTCATATAAATGAAGCACAGAAAGTACATAAACATTAATTAAGCATAACAATAAGAAGTTCCCTTCTCGTTTTTGTCATGGCCGTCACCCATATAGTAAAAAGTTAACTTGCGTGATCCAAAACATATACTCCTATGCTACAAATATTTATGTTGAGTATAATAAGGCTTTCATAGACATGTTCAATTGCCTATTTAATTAACAATTATCTATTTTAATTATTTTACTACTCTTGTTTAAATAGATGTATCATATCATAGTTCAACAGAAAGGTAAGACTCCCCTAATGTATTTAAGATACATTTCAACAGAAAGGTAAGACTCTTCTAATGTACTCTGTATTTAATACGTTAAAGATCAATTTTGGCGCTAACAATTAATATAATATTTTTTAATTAATTAAATTCATATTTTATTTGAAGTAATTTAGAAAATTTTAGAGACTTTAATATTGCTCGAAATCCCAACTTTAATTGTGGAAGCTCGAGTCAATTTACAAACTTTGATGATCGCCAAAATCTAAAGAAGCCACCACACTACTCACTACAACTTATTGGGCTAGTATAAATTACAAAGCGACAATGTTGTAACTACATCTTCTTACTCTTACCAGATTAGCAATTTGACTCTTACGGTTATGTAGCTAAAGTGTTCCACACAAGTTGGACACTTTAATATTGCTTGGATATCAACTTTTAATGTGGGAGCTCGAAAGTTATTCACATTTGTTAAACTCTCTGATATCTTGTGGTTTCCTCTAGTTAGTGATAAAGCTATATACTCCATGAAGTTGTGATTAACAATTTAGCCTCCATGATCGAGCAGTTGTAAGTTGTGATCAACAATTTAGCTACCACATTGCTCTAATTTATTCTTACGTCTTCATGAATACCAAATTTTTTTTCAGACCGTGATCGACAAACCAGTCCATTTTCTTCTCCAATCACATTTCTTAATATCTTTTTAATAATAATTCCTCCAACCCCAAAATGAGACTTTTTGTTGCTTTAATTCTGTTCCTGGCGGTGCTATGAAAATATGATTTTAATATCTTTGACCAGTTTTAATATTTTATTCTCAAGGTAGTTCGCAATATCAAAATTATTGGATATTACTCAAAAATAATCTATAAAAATGAATATGCTGCAATCGGTCGAGAGAAAAAGACATAAAGACGGGTCATAGTTGCTTAGCTTGTCACCCATATTTATGAGAGTAATTTCATATAGTATGTACATTCAAATTCTATTCTTGTTCCCAAAAAAATTAATTTATTGACTTACGATAAACTACTAATACAAATGACCTTTACTATCCATCCAGAATGATCATTTTGATTTCGTAAGCATTAAGGCACACTAATTCACGAATCAAACACTCATTAACAATTGTCAAGAAAGAAATTTTAGTTTTAATGGTGTTTGATTTGCTGAGGTTTTTATATTGTTTCAAAAAAAAATTTGTTGGTTGTATGATGATAATTAAGCTTTAAGCTCTTTATACTTAAATTCTAGCATCTTGGTAGCTTTAAGCTCTTTATAATTAATAAGAGTTTTAATTTTGTTGGAGAGCTTTAAGCTCTTTATATTTAATAAGAGTTTTAATTTTGTTGGAGACTCTAATATTGCTAGAAACACAACTTTTAATGTGGGAGCTCTAAAGTCATTCATCGTTGTTGGACTCTCTAATATTGCTCGAAAACTTCCTGTTTTAATTATATAGAATGATAGTCAATAATTCGTACCAATATTTTATAAACAGTACCAACACAATCAATAATTTGTAATCACTACCAACATATTATCTTATCTACGAATAGTTCCAAGTCGCCTTCTTACTCCAGTTTTTTTCCTACTTTACTTGTGCTTTCGTAGGCATTTTTTTAGTAGGTAAAGATGAGATTTTAAGTTGACTTGGTACTATTCGTAAATAAAAGTTAATATATTGGTACTGATTATGAATGATTATGTTGGTACTGTTTATAAAATAGGGTCCTTATATTGGTATTGTTTAGCAATTTCTAATTATATTTATTTTAAATTATATGTTATTTGAATTTTTTGTATTATTTTGTTTTAGTATTTTACAGCTATGTTTTGTTTTAAAATATTTAAGATTTAAAAAGTGCAAAATGAAATAATGGCAAACCGAGCTCAAATCGAGCTTGTGATGAGCTAGAGCCTTTTCCGATGAGAGCTTGCACTTCAGTTTTGTAGGATGTTCGATCTCCAAGAGAGCTCGAACTCAGATCCGCTCAGTTACTCCCCTGATCATAAGATTCTATGTCTATAGGACTATAGCATTACATCGGAGTTTTTTTTCCAAATTGGTCTTATTTATAAAACAATTCAACGAAATGGGATGACTTTGAATGTAATTACCATTTATGGGTCCACATAGGATCGGATTTGGCGAAACTGTAATAAGGGTTTAAGTCGCTTAGCTGGAAGGCGACTTTAGCTGAAAACGCTCTCCCCCTAAGCGACTGTCACAGTTTTTGGAAAAAAATGACATTTTGCATCTAATGAGAATCGAACCCGTGAAATAAGCCAAGCAAAAATCACTTCCTAACCAATAGAGAAACCTCAATTCATTGTCTTATTACCCGCTTTTAAACATTAAATAAGAACAATGAATGCTGCCCTGAAATAAGTAATAAATATTTTTGAGCGCTGAAATCAAACAATGTGTTGCCCTGGTGTAGTGGTGTAGTGGACTAGTGGTTAGTAGAGATGGTCTAGTTTCGTGGTGGCCGAAGTTCGATTTCCTTAAAGCATTCTTTTTTTCTATACGGAGTATTTTTTTAAACAAAACATTACTTTTCGCCTCAAACCGCTGGCCCCATAGCGACTTAACTTCTAGTCGCTGGCCCCCGCAACGACTTGGGTTAAAATCGTAGGCCTTTAAAAACAACTTAATTTTCATGTCACTCAAAATGTAGTCGCTTAGCGGGAGAGCAACTTGAATCCGAGGCTAGGTTCGGTGATGACGTGAACTCATTTTAGGTAAATACTTTGAAACTAAGCTTATTTTGTTTATTTTTTTGATTTTCAACCCCTTTTTATAAAAAAAACTCATTACATCGTGTAGATCCGAAATTCTGATGTCATTGTTGTTTAAAACCACTGCTTCTTGATTGAGATTGGACAAAGTTATAGATGCAATCAATCTATCATTGATCAACCTATTTCTGATTCTAAAATAGGTATTACCCAATTACCCACCACAAGTGAGCTTCAAGTATTTCGCAACGTGTTTGGACAAAATTAAACATATATGATGTATCCCTACAACTACTTTTTTGGCACTAACACTAAATATTTGTTCTATCAAACTGAAATGATTTGACGAGCATTAAGAGTTAAGACTATCACCTCAAAGTTTAGGCAGATTTCAAAACAACCATGAGCGTCATAAATGATTTGATGAGTGATAATTTCTTGTAAAGAGAACGAACTATCCTTTGTTATGAAACCCATTACTTGCGCTCCATTTGAAATTACAGTTGCTAATGCAAGATACACAAGATCCAACCGTCTGTCACAAGATCCACTCAGACCACTCGTTAGCTTAATTGATCTCTAGATATTATGAAGCCAATTCCACATAAATGTACATGTCCATCATTGGTTGTTGTTAAAACGTATTTCCATGTATTTAAACCTAACATCAATGTGTGATTCTTGGGTAGTACCTAATCACAAGGGTTAACAGGGTTTAAAATGTCCTATAATAATAATACTTATATTAATTTTAAATCCCATTATGTTATCATTCAATACATCATATACATAAGCATATAAATATCACCACCTTCATATTTTTTAACTTAATCAATATTCATATAGTAAATGCTTGTATCCTAAATGAATAAATGTTTTATTTTTCCAACTTGTTTTATTTTACCGATTTTTTCAAATATTTTTTCCATTTCTTATATATTCATATGTGCCTTTTATTTTAACTAATTCGTAAAATATTTTTGTGTTATGTTTTCTTTCGGGGTACCATTCGATTTTATAAACTATATAATTTATCCAATTTCTTTTCTATATATGGAGTAGTTTATGTATTCTTGTACTAAATTTGCAAGATCTTATTTTATTTCTTGATTTATTAATTCATTGAATTTTTGTATCAATTACAATTGTTATTTTTTCTTAAAATTTTGGTTGTTCGTATTGTATAAGAAATCTTTAATATGAATTTTTATATTACTTTAATATAGTTTTTGTAATTTTTGGATGTTGATATTGTAGAAATTTGTATTAGTAATATTTACGCAACCTAAATGTATAATGTATGGTTTGTGTATAAGGTTTTGTTTTAATAGAAGTAACTAAATAAGAGTAAAAGTTAGAGAGTAAAGAGTGTTAATTAAATCTTGTCAAAGTAGTGGGGGTCCCTATATAGGAGAAAAGAGAATTACCCTTTTTAATTCCTGAAAACCAGGAACCAGTAGAAATCATTTAATTGTTTTTGCTTTTATATAAAGAAGATTTTGATTTATATAATTAATTTAATTATTTCTCATAAATTTTTTCGACTGATTTATCATTAACGATGTTTCTGAATTTTTTGTATAAAATATTTATTCCATTTTAACTATAAATAATAGATATTTTATATATAATAATGAAGCATTTTGACCGTAATCAAATAAAGTTTTTTGATTTCAATAGTTTATTTATTCTTTTTATAATTAAATAATATTAATATTTTGCACTCTTTAATTTTTTTTCTTGTGTGATTAATATTTTTTATAGTAATATACAGATTGGATTTTTAAAATTTTATTAGTTTATTTTTTTACATTGTAATTATAATAATTACTACTCCCTCCCATCCAAACCAAATGTTACATGGAAGGGAGCGCAAGTTTTAAGAAAGCATAGAAAATGAAAGGGTAGTATTGCAATGGAAGTAGGGCCACTTGAGTATTTAATGTTAGTTTGGTGGGTGTGGTAATGTCATATTGTGTAAATATATGAGGTAAATGAGGAGTAGTTAGTCTATAAGTGTAACCTTTGGTTTGGATATGAGGGAGTATATAATTATACCCTATATACAAATCAAGTTAATAAAGGAGCAATTCACATAATGTACAGGAATCACTTTATGAAATATGATAGTATGAGAAGAGAGAGTAATTAATGTTTTGTTGTGCACGTGAGGCCCGTTTTTCTTTTTCTTTTTTCCTGAAATTGAGCAGTCAATATAAACAATCTAAATGTTTCTGCTTTAGTATAAAGTAGATATGAAAAATTGTCGGTTAAATTTAGTTGGTTATAATGTCTTGTTAGAGACCGATTATAATCTGTAAATTAATGTGTTAATTTGCTACTATATTAAACTGATTCTATCTGGTCACACAAGTTAGTATTGATTAAGACGCGGTGAGACTTTTATATGGACCGACTTATTATTATGTGTGACATAATTAATAAGTATCATATTTCTTTCAAATATTATTAATAGGGAAAATAATCAAGGTGGTATGGAATCCCTTGATTAATGGCTTTATTTAAGGAAAATATTGAATACTGATTTTTTTTCTTGATTATGTGTTTTTAAGTGGTTTAGAGAAACAGAAATTGTGTTCGTTAAACGTATAACCTTGAAGAAAAGAAAGAAAAGTTGTTCTCTTTCTTTTCTAATAGAAACCATTAAAACATCTCACAAAAGTAGTAGAGTAGCATTTATTCTCAATCATTATTACGTGGACTATCGATAGAGAGTTCTATCTCCAGACGGAGCCACAAAAAAAATTAAACTTGTACAATTTGTTAACCCTTTGACTCAAGGTATCTATTATATAATTCATATTTCAATTTAACTGCCTTATTTCTAAACATAGTAATAACTAAAAATAGTGAATTATCTAATATATCCCTAGTTAAATAACCCCTTTTCAAATTTGCTTATATGTTGTCTCTAAATCAAGTGGTCAAGGGATATTTATGATATTCCCCTAACTTTTCTTAAATATGACATTTAACTAACACAATAAATATGGAATGGAGGGAGTACTAGACATGGGGAAAAGGGCGGGTCAGCCCGGCCCGGCCCGGCCCGACCCGGCCATCTGGCTATTATGACCCGGCCCGGCCCGGCCCGTTGCCAGGCCCGTTCCAGCCCGCCCCTCCCCCCTGGCCGGGCCCGGGTCCATGATTATTAGCCCGGCCCGCTCCCCAGCCCGCTCCACCGCTCCCCAGCCCTCCACATTTAAGTTCAAAAAAAAAAAAAAAATCGAACTACTCTATTGGCCCGGCCCGGCCCTGAATAAACCCGCCCACCCCAACCCCACGGGCCAGGCCCGGGTCAACACTCAAAGAGCCCGGCCCGGCCCGGCTCAGCCCGCCCTCCCCAACGGGCCTGGCCCGGGTCAGACCAGGTGAACCCGGCCCGCCACCGGGTCAGCCCGGCCCGGCCCGAACCCGGCCCGGTACCATGACTAGGGAGTACCATTTTTTCCCTATAAATACAACTATTAGTTTGAACCAAAAAGTAAAAAAAAAAAACCAATTTAACCAACATAACGGCAGAAGTGAAATCAAATTCATCCCTTATGGATTTTGATCCCTTAGACGTAAACACATTACACAATGAAACTACCAAAGCAATAAATTTCCTAGCTAAGTATTACAATGATGTCGAAAAATATCCGGTTCGGTGTCCACTTGAACCCGGTTATCTTCGAGGGCTGGTATCGGATACTGCTCCATCGTTACCGGAATCCATAGATAAAATAATTGAGGATATTGACACAAAAATAGTGCCTGGCCTAACTCATTGGCAAAGTCCTAATTTCTTTGCTTATTTTCCAGCTAATGTAAGCAATGCTGGATTATTGGGAGAGATACTTTGCTCAGGGCTCAATGTTGTGGGTTTTAATTGGATTTCATCACCGGCCGCCACGGAACTCGAGGCTATTGTTATGGATTGGATGGCAAAATTGTTGAATCTTCCTCAACAGTTCTTGCTTTCCGGTGGTGGAGGGGGTGTCATGCATGGTACGTACCTTGATTCTGAACTCAACTAAATGTAGTGAGTTATGGCCTATGTGTATAAGCAAAATTATTCTTTGAGTTCCCTAAATAAATTTTTGGAATTTTCTATGTGATAACCCGGTGTTTTTATGAATTGTAGCAGATAACCCTTTATTTAAAAAAAAAAACCATGGTAACCTTGAACTCATTCAAAGAAGTTCTCCGTGACCATCAACTTTTATTCTGTTAGAATTCTTCGTTAGTTTGCATGGTTACTTGATTTGGGCTTGTTTTCTAAGACTTTAAATGCTTTAATGTCCAATTAATTGATATTTTTCAACCTAAAAAAATAATCAACCCAAAACTTCCCTAATAAATAATTAAATTTAGATGTAGTAAAAGTATGATTCATAATCTTAACAAAATATATCAAATTGACAGTAGTAAAATTATCTACACACATCTTATGCGCTTTTTATAAATTCTTGTACCTTTGTTTTTATTATAAAAATTAATAATTTTAGTATTAATAATTATAATCTAATTTGATTTCTTAACTCCGTCTTAAGCAAATCATCACCAGTCACCACCACTAAAACCTTTTGTCACCGCCTCGTGTTGTCGTGCACTCGTGCACCCTTCCTTTCAATTCTAATGATAATAATAAGGCTCAATTGCAAAATACTACCTATTATAGTCAAAAAATTTCAAAATACTACATATTATACTTATTTATTCAAATTACTACCTACAAAACTGTAACTTTTCCTAAGTTGCTACTTAATAACTGAATTTAGGACTTAAATGACCATCATTAGGTGACTAATTGATTTTTACCCTTTTTTAAATTAAATCCTACATAATCTACACTTAATACTCTTACTAATCCTAATCCATTTTTAATCTTTTCTTTTTTCATTCTTTTATCTACTCATCTATACATCCACTACCCTTAAAAACCACCACCATTAACAGCCACCACCATTAATAGTCATTACCTTCAACACCCACCACTATCTATCTCACTAAGGCCACCGTTTTTATACTATAGGCCACTATTCTCTATCTCACTTCTTAGATCTACGAATTTCAGTTGATAGGGATTTGAGTGGAGTAGTGGCAGTTGTGGGATAAAGTTGGGATAGTGGGACTTAGATGAAGTTTTGGTGGTGGGATCAGTGGACTTAGGGAACGTTGTGGCGGTGGATACGGTTTAGGGTGTGCCTAGATTAGGATCGAGGCGATGTTCGGTTGCACACGCGGTTGGAATAGGTGATAATGAAGGTGTGGTCATTAGGTGGTGGTGGTCGGTATGGTGAACATTGAAAATTGTGGGGTTGTGGTAATTTGTGGTGGTGGTGGTGGTGGTTGTCTCTAGTTAGTGTTAGCTAAATGGTGTTGGTGTGTATTTATAGAAGGGTAAATGGGTAAATTATCAAAATCTGAGTTTTTGATAATTTTACATCGATTAAGACTTAATTTTGATATAAGTTAGCAATTTGAAAAGATTAGTAACTTTGTAGGTAGTAATTTGGAAAAATAAGCATAATATGTAGTATTTTGAAAAATCTTGACTATAATAGGTAGTATTTTGCAATTTTTCCTAATAATAACAATAATAACAATAATGAATTATTATAATGTTAAACGACGAGTTAGTTAGTTAGTTTGCTTTGGGTGAAAAAGATTGATATAAATTCCATCTTTGGGTTTACTTTAAAAGATAAGTCTAACAATAACACTTATAATGATAGTAATAATAAAAATCACAACAATAATAATAGTAATAACTAATACTCGATCCGTAATAAGTTTGATTTGGTTAAAATTAATTTGTTAATTAGTTAGCTTTATTAAATTTTGGCATTTTAGGCCTTATTGGCCCCCCTAGGTCTCAACTTTCACGAGCCAAATAAGCAAATTAACGGAATAACTAACGGAGAGATAACATACTAAAAGTTAAGGGTTATGGAATTTTTTTGGTAGAGTTCGGGGTTACTATGTGAGTTCTGAGAAAAAGAGGGTTATCAGATAGTATTTAAAAAAACACAGAATTACTATGTACGGATAATGGGCCTTCATGCCTTGCTCAATTCGTCGTAAGGTGTGGGTAGCCCCATAAAAAATGACATATTATGGTAAAAGCCTAAAAGGTGCTGATTTAGTAGTTTCAATAAAAAAAATACTCCGTATTGATTTTGTATTATTATAAATGGTCACTTTTTAAAAGTGGGTACTTTATAACACAACTACTAGAGGTGGTAGATCGGACCGGCAGGCCGTACTTCGTGCCGACCCATCGTGTCTCCCCTATTTTTTGACCCGGCCTTTGCACGGATAATGGGCCTTCGTGCCTTGCCCAATTCCACATCTCCTGTCCCAGGCACTTCCCATGGGACACGACCTCATGGGCTCGTGTCGTTTTTGCTTCAATTCATGCCCAATCGTGCCGCACAATTATTTCCCAACATTTTGGTGATTTTTTTTTGTTTTTTAGCTTTGGAATTTGTGTGAAACGAGGACCATGGACTCGTACACCATACTCCTAGTTAGACCTGCCAAAATCAACCCGACCCGATTGCCTTACTCGTGACCCCGAAATTGACCGGAACTATAACCCTCCAATGTAACCCGAAAATCGAATTGGCCTGACCCGACCCGAACATGACCCGAAGTGTGTTGACCTGAAACTGACCCGAAGACCCAAAATGACCCGATCCGAAACCACTAACCCGAAAATGACCCAAAAAAATATAACTCTAATTGAATAAAAATGACAAGAAGTGACTAAACGAACTTTTTTTCTTAATCATCGACCCGAAAATGACCCAGACCCGAAATAACCCGACCCGTTGACCCGAAAAACACCGAAACCCAAAACAACCCGACCCAACCCGAACTATCCTAATAATATGATAGATCCGAACAGACCTGGCTCGAATTGGTCCTACCCGAACCCGATTCGATTAACCCGTTTGCCAGGTCTACTCCTAACACATAAATTTGATCCAACTTGTCAATATGGCAAACAACACATCATTTAATGTCTAAATTTCATATTATATGGGACGTCCCTAATCGTGCCATCAGTCGGGCCATGCCTAGGCACGGGCTTCCATGGAAATGTGAGACGAGGCACGACTTTGGCTTGTTCATGCATGGGCCGTGCTGAGCCTCGGTCCCGTGCCGTGTCGAGCTGAAGTTGTGTCGTGTCCGCGCCGCCTGTCATGTCTGGGCCAAAATGCCATCTATAAACATGACTATTATGAATCATAAAATGGTCACCTTATATCCGTCGCATACAGGTGTGGTAAAACTAAACTAACCCGACCCAAAAGGACTAACCCGAGAAACCCGAGACTAAGGGTGTAAATGAACAGTGCTGACTGGAAATCGGCTCGGTCAAAGCTTGGCTTGAGCTCGGTCAAACCGAGCTCGAGTTCGAGCTCGAGCCAAGCTCATCTGAATTCGAGCCGAACCCGAGCTCAGGAAGGCTCGGGTCGGAAATTCGTTTTGGCTGGTTTTTATTTTGTTTTAGTACAATTTAAAAACTTGGATTATACTAGTTTTAAATAATATGCTATTTTTGTTATTTAAATTATGTTATAATAATATATTCTAACATTTTCTAATTATATTTGCTTTTTAGGGAAAAAAATATGTTAAGTTATATTTAAAAATGAGTAAATAAATAGAACATAATGACCAACCGAGCTCAAATCGAGCTCGAGCCTCTAATTTTTGAGCTCGACGAGCTTCAAGCAGCGAGCTCGAACTCAAAGTGTCGAGTCGAACCCGAGCGCACTCAAGCTCGAGCTCAAATCGGCTCGTTTACACCCCTACCCAAGACTCGAAATTGACCATACTACAACCCCTGGATGTGATCCTGAATCGACTTGACTCGATCTGAACTTAGCTTGAGCTTAGTTGAGCCGAAACTGATCCGACCCGAAATGACACATTCCGAAACCACCTGACTCGAAAATGACACGACAAAACATAACTCTAATTGCACAAAAAAGGATAAATTACTAATTTAAAAGCACACACAATATTATTTAAGTTCAACTAAAGAATCAATTCCCGGAATTAAACTAAAAATGGGTGATAACACTAAAAATACTTTATTTCTTCTTTATCGTTGACTCGAAAAATGACCCGGGTGAAATATTTTCTAACGATTGTAACGAATGTTCTTATAAAAGGATATATTTTTATCTCTTGATAAGCGTAGAGTATATTAACATGTATTTTATAGGAAGCACATGTGAGGCATTAGTGTGCACGCTAGCAGCAGCAAGAGATCAAGCCTTGGCCAAACACGGTTTTGAAAAAATAACTAAGTTGGTTGTTTACGGTTCGGACCAAACCCACTTTTCATTTCAGAAGGCCGCTAAACTCGTAGGAATTCCTCCTCAAAATATAAGGGTACTCCCAACTTCATCATCTCAGGACTTTGAACTATCACCATTTCTTCTGAAGACGACAATTGAAGCCGATATTGCTCAAGGGTTGGTGCCGCTGTATGTCTGTGCCAGTATTGGCGCCACCCCGTCTGCTTCTGTCGACCCTATTCATGGTTTGGGCTTAGTTGCTACAGCTTATGGTGCTTGGCTTCATGTTGATGCGGCTTATGCAGGTATTCACATCTTATTTCTATTTCTATTTAAACAGTGACACAATCTCACGCATGTATAATTCTTATACACAGGAAGTGCTTGTATATGTCCAGAATATAGGCACTACTTGAATGGAGTCGAACTCGCTGATTCCATTAGCATGAACCCACACAAATGGCTCCTAACAAACATGGATTGCTCATGCCTATGGCTCCAGACACCTAAAACATTAGTCGATTCACTTTCCACAAAACCCGAAATCTTACGCAACAAAGCTACTGATTTCGGGGATGTAATAGATTACAAGGATTGGCAAATTGCTCTAAGTCGACGATTTCGAGCTCTTAAGCTATGGATAGTAATTTCTCGATATGGTTCGGACAATTTGATTGCTCATATAAGAAGTGACATAGAGTTGGCCAAGTATTTTGAGTCATTGATTGTGCAAAACACAAGATTCGAGCTAGTGGTGCCTCGAAAATTTGCTTTGGTTTGCTTCAGGTTAAGGCCAAATGAGGTTGATGGTTGTGGAAATGTGATGAACAAAAAGTTATTAGAAGATATAAACTCAAGTGGTAAAGCATACATGACTCATGCAATGTTAGGAGGTACGAATGCCATACGATGTGCTATTGGGGGAAGTTTAACCGAAAAGAATCACATTGATAAGCTTTGGAACCTTATTCAGGACAAGGCTACTAAGAGGCTGGAGGCTTACACAATGCATTGATGGCAATCTAAGACCTAAAAGGTTTTAGTCTTGTGGTTAAGACTAAAGACTGCCTAAGGTATATACCAAGTTACAATCTATGTCCTCTCGATATAGATTAATCTTTATGTCTCACTGCATAAGGCGAAGTATTCAAAATGTAAAATAGTGTTCCGTACTACTCTATCTATATAATTATACTAGTCGTTGTCCCGCGCGCCCGCAACTCGCGTGGAACCCCGATTTTGTGTAAATGTTGCTACTATAAATAATGTGGTTTTCTTTTGGCGTACCATTTCTCTAATCGTATTTTCTAATTAAACCGTTATTGCTTCAAGTAAGACATCTAAGTAGCGTTCAGAGATTATGTTAAATCGGCACCTTCCTTGTATGAGAGAGGACTATGTTATCTGATAAAAATGTAATCTGAATAACAACCAAGAAAGTAATCAAATTTCAGCAGCATGCAACAATGGAGGGATTTGTTCCTCATTCTTTGAGTCTAACAGAATATTCTCTGTAATGATTAGACACGTTGATTGTTTTGAAATGGATTAAATTGTTACTAGAAACCGGAGCTAATTTCTCACTTATTTTGAAACGGCCTTTAGCCACTTGTTTCGATGGAAAATTTTAAGCGAATGTGAGGGGAGAAAGAGGAAAGCAGTTTCTTTTGTTTGGATAGTAAGTTGGGTTGGACGACAACGGAGGGATTCATTTTCCCCATACACGCCATTTTTTTTATCGTTTCAATTTTCAAAGGTTGCAAACATTTGTAAGGAAAACAGCCTAACACCCAAACTCCCTACCCTCCATCCCCCTTCTCTCTCTTTCCCCCTATTATTGTATCCAAGCGAAACTTTATCCAAACAAATTAGTACTCCGTCAAAAAATATAATCACAAGTAGGGGTGTAGAAGCTCGGCTCGTGACAAAAAAATCTCAAAACCAAATCTAAATCGAGCATGACCGAATCAGAGTAAATCCTTTGCTCAGACTCAGAAAGGAAGCACATTTGGGCTCGTTTTCTAATATATTTAGTATAGTTTTAATATTTTCTAAATTTCTAGTTATATTTATTTTAAATTAGATGTTATTTTGGTTTTTCTGTATTCTTTTATTTTAGTATTTTACAATTATATCTTGTTTTAAATCATATAAGATTTTAAAAAGTGCATAATGAAATAATGACAAACCGAGCTCAAATCGAGCTTGTGTTGAGCTAGAGCCTTTTCCGATGAGAGCTTGCGCTTCAGTATTGTAGGATATACGAGCTCCGAGAGAGCTCGAACTCAAATCCGCTCAGTTACTCCCCTGATCACAAGATTCTATGTCTATAGCTTTACATCCTGTAGATCCGAAATTTTGATGTCATTGTCATTTAAAACCACTGCTTCTTGATTTAAATTGGTAAACACTTTCACATGGGTCATCACTGTATTTTAATTAACCTCATTCTAAAATAGCTATACCTACCACAAGTCAGCTTCAAGTATTGAGCAACATGTTTGGACAAAATTATACATGTATGATGTATGATGTATGATGTATCCCTACATACAACTACTTTTGGCACTAACACTAAATATTTGGTCTATTGAACTGAAATATAATGATTGCATGAGCTGCCTATTAATCCTGTGTAGTTCATTGAAACACCGCAAAGTTTAGACTCGTGAAATGATCACAGCAGATTTCAAAACAACCATGAGCGTCAATGCGTCATATACTCATGATGTAGCCTTGCTAGTAGAATATTTAGACTAGAAAAACGAAAATTTCATGGAAAGAGAACTATCGGTAGTGATACCAATTGTTGAGTTTATTAATCCTTTACTCAAGAGGGGGAGGGGGTGAATTGAGTACTCTTTTTATAAATTTCGTTACTTAAGAAACTTAAAATCAAATTATCAGTACTGATTGTAAAATGAACAGTCCATCGTACCGTTCAATCGACTTGTCTGTAGAGTACGTGATAATTTATTCAAATAAAACGAAAACAATAACGAATGTAACAAGGAAATCGTTTGTAGTCTTATGAAAGTAATCGTGATGGATAAACACAATAGACTATAGGTAGAGTCTTTGTGTTTGCGGAAGCGTGCACGATTATAAAAAGCAATAAACAACATAAAGCAAATTAAAGAGAAACAAAACACAAGCGATTTTTAAGTGGTTCGACCTACACTCTTAAGGTCTACGGCCACTATCTCTCTTATTAATGTTTCTTTTATAATCAACCCCGACTACAAAGAAACCCCCACAACCTACTCCGGTTGTGCGACTCGAGTACAAAACCCTTGTACCCCTACACCCCACAACTAACTCTAATTGTGTAGACTCGAGTGCTAAACTCTTAGCTAGCACCCAAAAGCTCTCTCTTTAGATAAGAAATATTACAATCAAATGTGTCTCTTTTACAATGTCTTCATATAAGACTAATAGAGACGAAATTGAATTCCTTATAGCAAGAGAATCGAGCAATACAGAACAGAGTTGCAAATTAAACAGTCTCACGAACTGTGCGATATATAGACAGACGCCTTTTCAGAAAATGTTTGCAAAATGAATTTAAAAGCTTAAAACATAAAAACCTAATTTTGCAAAAACGTTAAAGCATATGAAAAGGGTAACTATTCTGAAGTATAGTCTTGTATATATAGGAGAAGTCTTAGTAACTAAATCTCCTAAAATAAAGCAAGAAAATAATATATTGATAAGATAATCCTATACTATTTTAAGATAATAAAAAAATATTTTGCCTTATTCTCCAAGCAACAATAATTCCCAAAATCAAATCAAATTCGTTTGTCAATTATCTTATTCATAAAATAGGTAAGTTATTAATTTGCTGAAAGATTTCAAAATAACATTGTTTAAAAATATCTTTTCGAAATCATAATCAAAATTTGTTCAAAGAATTATTTCAGGTGCGTCCATAAACCAGATCTCAATTGAAGAGTTCTGCGGACTGTTCAATTATTGCTCAGTAATATATTTGCTCGTTCTCTTACTTTTACAACAAGCATGACACTAAACAACGACACTTCTCTTCAAGTTTCATATCTTCATTAAATATCCTTTGAATCCATACATACTTGAGAGCACATACATTAATAGCACAAGAAAAACATTATATAAAACACTTGTCATCATCAAAAGAACATATCTCAACAATGAAAACCATTGCTTGCGCTCAATTTGAAATTACAATTGCTAATGCAAGTATGCAACCCACACGAAGAAGCACACATAGATAATTAGATAGCACATACGTCATCATGCACGCAGACTTACCCTTATATGGTTTTTAGTTAGGGGCAAAATGGTTTACAATCATATCTAATATTTCCAACCGTCTATCACAAGATCCACTCAGACCACTCGTTAGCTAATTAATTGATCTCTAGATATTATGAAGCCAATTCCACATAATTGTACATGTCCATCATTGGTTGTTGCTAAAACGTATTCATATGCATTTAAGCCTAACGTCACCAACATAAAACACAAGTGGGTATGTGTGGTCGTAGGGACGTACCTAATCACAAGGGTAACAATGAAAACGATACAAGTGTGAAAGTGTGATTATGCTTAGAGTATTTAAACACCTCTAGTAATCTAATGTCGATGGTGTTTACACGATATAGCTTATACATTTATACCTACCCCTCACTCGAATGCCCATTGGACTTAAAGAGTGGTTAGTGCACAAACCCCCCGACTTTGTGAGATATTGGGAGCTGCCAAGATTTGAACTCGTGACCTTCGGTCACACTGGCTCTGATACCATGATAGATGAATCATCTCAACCAAAACCTTAAGATGATGGTTAAGGCCCATATATTATAGTTATATTCTATTAATACCAATATTATGTTCAAACAAATGAAAACAATTAGACCTCTAATTGTCGTTCCTCTATTTCCATCAACTTCACAACATTCACAATAATGACAACTACTAAGGAGCAATCGCAAACTTATTTAGGGTATTCTGCCATGAATCATCATTTGAAACCGTTAACAACCATCAAATTGGTATGGTCATTACACTCAACCAAACAACAATTGCTATCATTTCCCTTAATCATCAAGGACATTCTAGTATATTCGAATATACGAATTCCATTTTCAAGATAACTAAGTACATCAATCAATTGCAAAGTTCACTCAATTGTTTCGAAAATTCACACATAGATTTCAAACTTCATCCATCAAAATTAAACAAACAAATTAGTCCGTCCCGGTCATTTCTTTACATTTATTTTAGGCACAAAGACCAAGAAAGGAGAGGAGACCACTTGAGGGTTGTTAGAGAATGACAAGTGGCTCATATCATCAAATTACTCGTAAAAACCTCCTGATAGAGAAAGGTAAGCAAATGACCAAAACACTCTAAAATGAAATAGTTAAACAAATGACCGGGATGGAGGGGTATGAATCAACAAGAACAACGGTGAAAAATTTATTATACCTGAAAAATAGAGAGACCACTGGGCTCACAGAAATCTTTTTAACATCTCGTTGATCAACTATCCTTGTTGCTCTCTCAAAATTCTTCCCAAATAAAAAATTTAATCTGTGTTTATATGCAAAATATAAATCATACCCAATTCAAAATAATTCAAATTATAAAATGGGTAATTAAAATTAGTCAATAATACTCACATTATCTAATAACACACCTACCCAACCCACAAAGAGCCGTTGCATATATCTCTATATACGGCATATTTCGACATATTTCGATCCCTTCCCTTCATACACCATATAGTTGTTGGTAATTATTTCCTTCCGTAAATACATCATATATTCTCTCTGTATATATAGATGTTGTATGTAATAGCAAGAGGAAAGTTGAATTCAATACTTCAATACATTAACCAGTACATTCGATTCATATTATGGTATCAGACTTAAGGTTTCTTTACTAAAATTCGAAACATCGATCAATATGCCGACTTCCGAACAAGCCACAACCGAACGCAAAACGACCTCCTCATTTTCCATATTTCCAGTCGAAAATCCGGGAAGCAGAATCACCCAATTTATTTTCAATGGCACAAATTACGATGAATGGTCTCGTGACCTTCGTCTCGCTCTTCCTGCCAAAGGCAAGTTAGATTACATTGATGGCACCATCACTCGGCCTACCACATCCAATCCCGACTACAAATCTTGGCGCTCTGCTAATGCGCTAGTCACGGCTTGGATCTTTAATTCCACGGAGAAAGATCTCAAGAACTCTATCTCTCTCCGGGACGACGCCACTCAACTTTGGAACGACATCAAACACCGTTTCACTCTGGTAAACGATGCTCAAATCTTTCAATTAGAATCTGACATTCTTGCCTGAAAACAGGGGCCCACATAATCCATCATGTCATATTATGGTCGGATTAAAAAGCTATGGGACGATTTGCTTATCAGCGATCCCGTTCCCGATTGCGGTTGCACACAGTGTCCGTGCAAATTGATTTCTCTCCTGGATCGTCGTCATGAAAGGAAACAGGTACGCTCTTTCCTTATGGGTCTTGAAACTCGCTTTATTGTCCTTCGTTCTCATATTCTTGGGACCGACCCTCTTCCTAAAATGAACCTGATCTATAGCCGATTGTTACAAGAGGAAGGTATGCGTATTACTCTTAACAATTCTCAACCCGACTCTCGCCCCGAACCTATGATTTATGCTGCTAATGCTACCCATGGGAACCGCCATACATGGGGGGTGTGCCGGGATAACAGGGCAAACTCCTCTGCTTTGACTGACAAACCAGATCCGACTCGTCCCACAAAACCCTCCTGTATTGCTTGTGGCCGGTCTGGTCACGCGTTCAAAACCTGTTTTCGTGTCACCGAGAAATTTCCCGAGTGGTGTGGAGATAGACCTCGTGACCGTATATATTTACCCCCTGATGCTACTAACATGAGTCAAGCTATTTTTGTCCCTGGTGAACGTGGTAGAAATAGAAGTTCTTCTACCCACGCCCCTCGTGCGCATATGGTAAGTCAGACCGTCACTAATGTTTCTTCGTCATCCGCCTCTCTTGCTGGCCTCGACAATATTGATTTGAACAGCCTTAACCCGACTGATCTTGCTGAACTCACTCGCCTATGGCAGTCTCACAAGTCGTCGCCCTCAGATCGCCTTAATTGTAATGTACCCCTTTCTTCTTGGATAATTGATACCGGAGCCTCCCACCACATGTCGGGATGTCTTTCTCATTTTTCTAATATTCGTATCATATCCCCTCTATCTGTCGGCATCCCTAATGGTGACCGTACCAGTGCCACCCAATGCGGTGACATTATTCTATCCCCTCATCTTGTTTTAAAAGATGTTTTGTACGCCCCTCACCTCCACCGTCATTTAATTTCAGCTTCGAGTCTTCTACTTGATGATTCACTAACAATACAATTTTCTCAACAATTGTGTTTAATTCGGGACCGTTCCTCGAAGATAGTGATTGGTGCGGGTGAACAACGTGAGGGACTTTATTATTTAAAAGGGGTCCGTACCAGCGAGGCAAAAGCTCTTATGGTGAATTCAATTGACAAAATCGAGCTTTGGCATCGAAGGCTGGGGCACCCATCCTCGAACATTAAGAATTTTCTTTCTATTTTACGTCATAATAATTCTTGTACTTTATCCTCTTTTCATAGCAAGACTTGCAAAATTTGCCTTCGTGCAAAATAAGCTCGTACTAGTTTTCCTTTAAGTTCGAATAATGCTAAGTCTATTTTTGATCTTATTCATTGTGATATTTTGGGTCCGTATTCCGAAAATGGGTCGTGTGGCTCCCGCTATTTTTTAAATATTGTTGATGATTATTCTCGTTCCACCTGGATTTATTTGTTGCGCCACAAAAGTGAAACTCGTCAAAAGATTTTAAATTTTTTCGCAATGATTGATAGGCAATTTGATAAGAAAATTAAGTGTTTACGAACCGACAATGCAACTGAATTTTCGTGTCTTATTCCTTTCCTTAATGGAGATGGGGTCCTCTTTCAAACTTCTAATGTCGACACCCCTCAACAAAATGAGCGGATTGAACGAAAACATCGTCATATATTAAATGTTGCTCGTGATTTACTCTTTCAAGCTTCTTTACCAATTTTCTTTTGGGGGGAATGTGTCTTGGCCGCCGTTTATTTAATTAATCGAACCCCATCGACTTTTCTAAATGGTAAAACCTCATACGAACTACTATTTAATAAAATTCCCCCGATGGATCACATGCGCATTTTCGGTTGTCTTTGTTACGCTAAAAATCTCAACCGTAGTCGCGATAAATTAGCCTCGAAAAGCCGGAAATGTGTTTTTCTTGGTTACCCCTTTGGTAAAAAAGGATGGCGTCTTTATGATCTCGATACGGGTTCTTATTTTGAGTTTCGCGATGTCATCTTTGTCGAGCACACACATCCTTATGAGTCTATTAATATTCATGATATTCCTAATGCCTCTACCTCTTTCAATAACGATTTTACACCAATCGACCAAGTTATTGTTCTCAATCAAACCCCCTCTCCTGCTCCTAATGCAGTACCCATTGACACCGACCCTCAAATTCCCACTACTGACCCTGTCCACAACAACTCCCCTGCACTCGACGCCACCCTTGCTACACCACCCCGTGCTTCCCCGTCCCCTCCGCCTATTGCAGCTAACCCTCCCCCTATATATCTCTATATACAGCATAAATCTTTATATCCGGCATATTTCGATCCCTTCCCTTCATACACCATATAGCTGTTGGTAATTGTTTCCTTCCGTAAATACGTCATATATTCTCTCTGTTTATATAGATGCAGTATGTAATAGCAAGAGGAAAATTGAATACAATACTTCAATACATTAACCAGTACATTCGATTCATCTTATTATCAGTTGATCATCACTTCATCAGTTACTGTTCCACAAAAGATTCAAACATTTTTAAAGATTGTCAATAATTACATTTGAATGATGAAATATTGAACGTTAATAGAAGAATTAAGGGTCTTGTGTTGTAATAGAACAGGAGTGTGTGGACTCAATGTTCAACCATACCGCTTCAGCCACCATTGCTGTTGAACTCATCCTTACATAATCAACTTTTGAAAGATTCATCCTTCTCTTAAGCTTAAGACCGATAAAAGACTAACCATAAAGATGTTCTTTTTTGGTTCAAGGAATAGGTAAGCAGTAGACACACATTAATAAGTCGAATAGGAAAATATTCATGACATATTCTCACGGGAAATGCAAATATAAATTACTTTTATCATAATTAGTGAGACTATATCATGAATTTTTTCCTATTTGGCTTATTAATGTGGGCCCTTAGAGCACATGTTAGAAAACCCGGTAAGATAAATGTAAACTGCAAGGACTAGAGTAAAAAAAAATTGATCTTTTGCTTAAACAAGTTAATACTTAACTCCTTTTAACTTTTTTTAATGAGGTAAGATAACTAGATTAATCTTTTATGTTAGAACTAACTTGTCTAATCCTTTTTTTTATGAAGGAGGTAAGTCCAAAGGAACATGGCTTAACTTTTTTGGGTGATACAAGTTTGGGATTTGGGACTTGATTGTTTGGGACTAGGAGGGCGTGTTGGACGAAAAATGAGTGCAGATTATGGGATATGATAATGTCACAATAGTTTTGTAGAACGTCACTTAAATAAAGCTATAGATATGGGGTATTTTACTATTCACTCTCTCATAATTTGAGTTTAATTAGTTATATTAGTAGTGTCGTTATCATCTCTCTATATTTAGTAACTCTTCTATGCGACGGGCTCATTCCCCACTTTTTTGCAAAATGTGACCACTTTTCGTTAAATAGTGATTACCTTCATAATAAATGTCATTTTCAAGTCATAAAAGATGATTACTGTTTATTAATAAATGGTCACTATTTATCAAAAAGTGGTTACACTTAACTGGTCGCATATGCGACGGTCTTAAATGAGAATTTGTGCTCTATATTATATGCAAATTTACAATCTTGTAAGTAAATTAAATTCGAAAAATTCACATAGTGTATGTGGAGGACAGGTCATTGTGGTTATTCGAAAAATTCAAGTATTATATTTCTTGTATTAGTTTCTCTCTTAAGACCGGTCATTGTGGTCCTTTTCATTTTACAATCAAATGTGAAAATTTTTGAAAAACAAGTTACCATAAGCAGTAAAAAATCTCAACTTTTTAAAACGACGAAAATAGTCCGTCTCAGATAAGAACGCGTGTTCATGTACATGTGAAACGAAAAGCATCTTTGCTACAAAGTTATTTGTCTATAAGGGGTTTGTGTTTACCCTATCTACAATTATAGACGAATATATTTGTCTATAATGAAAATTTGTGTTATCTTAATAGTTAATACCGTAAGCGTATGCGACATAAGATCGCTTTTGGTTTCCTAGTGGTGCACTTACCCTTCGCTTATTTCTTTGTGAGAGGAATATTATCCATCTATAATTATAGACGTATATGCCGGTCAACAATGAGAATTTGTATTATCTTAATACTTAATACTCCGTACCATAAGCCTATGAGACATAAGACCAGCTGTAAGCGTATCATGATGATAGTAATGAGAGTTTGGTTGTCTTGCTTTATTTTCTCCATACTCATTTGTCTTGGACCTTGGTAGTGGAAAGAGATGACAATGTCATTTTTGTCCATTAGTGATCGTACTTAACCTCTACACCAGTAATTTGGTTGTCTATTCGAAAAGTCATTCTCCATCAAATCCTAATTTATTGCATATATCCTAATTTATTGCATATACATAATTAGCCCTAATATATATGCTACGTTTTTTGTGCATTGCTAAACCGCGTAATATATGTAATAGCTTGAAAACTACGTATATTAGTTAAGTAATTTAAGAGTGACAGACTCAAAATCTAAAAGATATAGTCTCAGGTTATAAATACACCACAAGATTGCTCTCAAAAGACTTAAACCTGATGTAATGCCCAAGTCTGCTTCTAGCCTTTACTCGATCATGTGCCCGACCGAGTATGAGTAAACACGGTCGAGTAGGGTAGACCCCATTCGATAAGGGGTTTACTCGATCGAGTTGGGTAATCACTCGACCGAGTTGGTTGTTACTCAGTCGATTTGGGACACAGTTTCCAGTTGTTTTTTGCGATTTTCCAATTTCTTGCGCAAGGAGTTATATTAAGATAAGCTCCACTTTAATCGGTCTAATCCCTATCTTTTCTCACCTAATCTATCTCTAAACCTTCCTTAACCTCTAATCACCTCTCATAATCTTTGATCTTATCCTTGATCATTTATTGATGAATTTTCCGGATAGATCGTTCTCATTGGATTTCTTCGTTTTCCGTTGGAGAGTATCTCCTTTTTCTTGTCTTTTGATTATTTCTATCACCTTATTTTGATTAATAATTAGGTGAATTCTAGTATATAGTTATTAATTTTGGAATAGATTGATGATATTAGGATAGTTTGATAGAGTTAGTAGCAAATAAGTACTATTACTCCCTCTGTTTCCATATGATGTTCTCACTTTATTAAAATATAACTCACATAAATTCACTAAATGGGAATATCAATAAAAAACGAAAGGAGTATTATATTGTAGGTGTAAGTTGTGTGGAAAAAGAGTTCTAGCTTCATCTTCTCTATGATTGTGGTTGATTCATCGCTAGGATGCCATTATTGTTGATTCATGGGATTGGATTGCTATTATGTGATCGATAGTTATGCTTGAAATGTTAAAAGGTAGGTGATCCTATGTAGTTCTTGTGTACATGATTGAATGATGTGTATTGGAATAGGGTTTTGGCATGTGAGATGTTGTTTATATGGACCAGTTGCAAGAAACTGCCTCCATAGAGTCTGTGGGTTGCTCCTCATGGATCCCGCCATGGAGGGAACAGTGCACGTGGTGATGACCTGATTCTGGGGGTGACATGCTGCGGTAGGCCCATTGTTTACGGCGTGCCCTGGACACGGCGGTGTGCTAGTTTATGGCATCGCGATTGGTGGTTACAATGTGCTAGTTCATAACATCGTCGGTGTGCTCCTTGATGACACTGGATATGATGTTGATTGTATTATGATTGCGTATGATGTTGATTATGTACATGTGAACTGACCGTGTATGTGTTTTGTAAACCTACCGTGATCCATTCGATATTTCCGGCGAATGGTCAGTAGTCGATTAGAAGGTGCCTGATGATATGCTGATGGTTTGGGATAGTGACATTGGGAATGGACATGAATCATGAGATCGACATCCTTTAGTCTTGTATAAAATTGTATTTATTTTATGTTAGACGACTTTATCTTGTGTTGACATTCAATTCAATAATGTAATTTAAGTTTGTGTTTTGAGATTTCGGTCGTTAGTCAATAATAACATTTAGTTAAACTAGCACAATAAAAGTGGAATGGAGGGAGGGTCATTTCCCCCTTATAAATACAACTATTAGTTTGAACCGAAAAATAAAAAATTAGCAATTTAACCAACATAATGGCAAAAGTGAATTAAAATTCAACCTTCTGGATTTTAACCCATTAGACATAAATACGCACAATAAGACCATACAACCATATGTGTATGAGTGGTTAGACTTGTCGCGAGTCTCCAAATTAGTATTTTTAACTACTACAAACGCAAACTAATAGTAAGTGTAAGTAGAGGTCGATCCCACAAGGAAGGTGTTTTGTATATTAAACGTGTGCAAAAGCAAGTAACTAAATGGGGGGTTTTGATATGCGGATGTTCTAAATCTACTAAAACAAAAAGGAAATGAAATATAAAGACAAAATAATAATTGAAAATGTATAACAAATATGAGAATGATTCTTGGACCAAGTAATTTCCACCAATAAGTTATGAATTGATCATTGACTCTTCCAATCTATTTCAATATTGAATACTTTGCTATGAAGTTGTTGACTTCTAATTCCACTTATGAATAATTATTAGTTACAAGCGTAAACAAATAGTCCTTACAATATCGTCAATTTGGTCAAGCGCTCAATTGTATCGAGATTGTAGATTAAAGCGATGGAATTTAGCAAAGATAAACGAATGAAGAAAACAAGCGTTGCTTCACTTTGGTTCATACAAATTTAGTCTTTTATAACTCAACGATGATGAAAGCATACGAATTGATGAATTATAATTGCTACAATGAAATAGATAAACAAACAAAAGATTCATTCATCTAATCTAGCAATGGTTAATTAACTAATGACAACTAGTTGATCATTCTAGGTGCATAATTAACAAACCAACAATAATGCAAACTAAATTTGATACTCTAAAAATGAAATAGAATTAGAATAAGAGTCTTACAATTCAAACTAACTTGGCTTCAAGAACTTGTTCCAAGATGTAGAACTTAGCCTTCCATACAAAATAACTAAAACAAACTAGAAATTTAAAGTATTTTCTATGTATTATGATGATTAAAAGATGGGAGAAGATATGTCTAAAGTGATCAACAATCCCTCCTTTTATAGGTCTTCAAAGAGCATCTTCATAAATCCTAATAAAACCTCATAAAACCTCATAAAGTATGGGCATAATGGCTGAATTAAAGAGGAATTAGAAGACTCGTCGGAATCCAATGCTCAGCCTCTCCACGCAGCTAGCCTCTCCTCGCAGCTAGCTAGTAGCCGCGCCACGCAGCTAGCCGCTCCTCGCAGCCTGCTTTTCTTCTCTCTTACGCATTTTGACTCATTGTTTTGGGCTTTGACTTGCTTCAGAATCAACACTCCCATGACATCCTTAGCCCAATACTAACCTCTAAAGAAGCCCTTCTCCACTCATAGCAAGAAATCAATCCAATTACCCCATTAAAGCACACAAGTCCATTACCAAACCAACACTCAAGACATAAGCACTAAAATTCCCAAATATGCTTCTTAACCCATCATTTAATCATCAAAATAACTTTATTAACCCCTACTAAACTAGTCTAATCAAACTCTCCCACGCTTAGACCTTTACTCGTCCTCGAGTAAAACTCAAGGATAAGTCAAAGAGAACCCACACCAAGGTCTATATAGCGAAACGTGAGTAGCTTGCTCCAACTCTAAACACCACAACTAATCACCACTACTGCAACCATCTCTCAATACTCAACCCTCCCGAGTAGGTACATGGTCTCAACAAAGTGCACGTCCGAATCCTAAAATAATGACCAAGTGACCCAAGTTCCCAATTAAACAACATCTAAGCCAACCGATAAGTCAAAACACAAAGACACAATGTATTTTAACTCATCACACTTCACCACCCAACCCCCCTTATTACTTCAAATGATTAAATCCCGAACCACCCTTCTTCAAACCTCCTTATGTCGCCAACTCCAAGGTAGATCAAGTAAACAAGTAACTTTTTTTTTTTTTTACTCTATTCCCTCATTTTGCCTAGATCGCCCGCCCTTGCGGGTTTTCGATTTAGCTTTTATTCCTTACACTACTCTCATGGCGCGCATCTCAATTCTTCATTTTAACCGGAGTGCCTTTTCGGGTTTTCACTCCGTCCTCGGCCATTTCACCCAATCTTGCCTAGGCGCCCGCCCTTGCGGGTTTTCACCTAGCCGGGTTCTTTTTTTTTTTTTTCTTTTCTTGTTTTTTTTTTTTTTTTTTGACAAAATAAAATATATACAACATGGAATTCCCTCCCCCACGCTTAATCTTCACATTGCCCTCAATGGGAGGAACAACAAAAAGTAAGACATGGAAAAGAGAAAGAAAAACATACCAAAGGACTTCAAGGACCGGAGGGATCTCCGGCACCATCACTCTTAGAGGCATGATCCGCCTCCCTAAGTTCCCGTGTTTTAGCAAAGTCATCCCACTTACTATTCAAAGACCGAACAAGCTCATGTGTCTCCAAAAGCATATTAGAAAGTGCGGCGAGCTTATCATCGGTCCTAACTTGCCTAACATCCACCTCCTTCCTCCAAGTATCAACCTCTTTCATCCAAACTTGATCATAAGTAGCCACGGAAGTAGTAGCAACCGACCGCGTAGCCGTAGTATCTTTACCACTTCTATCACCATCACCATCACCATTACCCTCCGCATCTTCATTAGACTTACTACCCCTACTAAGCTCGTCGGATCCCTCATCTTCACTTCCATCTTCTCCATCCATTAAAGGATCAAGATCAGGATCGGGGCTAACAAAGAAATCCTCCGTCACTTCCCCATAAGTCAAAGGCTCGTCCTCCGAAGGAGGCATTTTCAAATAAGGATCATTCTTGGGACCCCAACACCAAAAGTAAGTACCCTCTACCAACCGAGGCCGTAGCAACTTAACTTGGATCAAACAAGGAATATCCAAAAGATAGCTATCCATCAAAGGCACTTCATCATCCCCCACATCTATCTTCAAATGTTTCATTATCAAAGTCACCAAACCCCCACCACCAACCCTAGTTCCCTTCGTAGTACCCAATCGTAAGCAAGATTTCACAAAAAGAGAAACCCAATCGAGAACACCCTCACCCTCCGGAGTCATAGCCCATAAATAACCAAATTGGACACGAGGGAGTTTAGTGGGTTCCCCTTTACAAAGGAATGTATTGGCTATCAAACGGTGAGCAAGCCTAAGACAAGGATGAGGGATTTTTGAGCTTATTTCACCTTGTTTCTCTTTTGTATCCAAACCCGTCAACTCCTCCCACCATTGAGTTTCCGCCTCTTTACCTAAACCCTTATATGTTACCTCACTCATCTCCTTAATACCAAAAGCTTTTCTCAACCCCGCATAAGTCAAAGAATGAGGCTTTCCTTTCAAACGGAAGGTGATTTTATTGGACTCTCCCGACAATGTCAAGGTGGATAAGAACTCTAAAGTGTATCTCCCTTAGTCATGAAATTCTCCAAACCAACACATTTCAACAAAGACTTCACTACATCAAGCATTCCCAATTTCTCTAATGTGGCATGACAAAGGAATCGGGTTTCCGTCATATGACGGTCATGTAAATCATCCCAAATTTGGCCTTGTGTTAGTGTTAAAGTAGCGGGTTTGGGAATGGGTATTCGTCTAGGAATAATGGTGGTTGTTTTTGAAGTGGTGTGGGTAATTTTTTGTGTTTTGGTGGGTGGTTGTGAGGTAGAAACGGTGGTGGTGCCGCGTTTATTGGTTCTCATCCCGACAAGGACAACAATGCACAACAAAGAACAATTCCAAATGCTCAAGAACAACAACAAAGCTCACTCACAACTCCAAATCTCCCTCAACAAAGAATAATTTCAACAAATTCAATCACAAGACCAATAAATTACCAACAAAAACTCAAGAAACAATGTTAATTCCTTTAAATTAAAATAAGAATGAAAATTCAAGCATAAAATTAAAAGGAAGAGACAAAGTATGAAATTTTTACCCAAAAGATAAGAAATTTGCCCCTTTATGATGAGTAATGATAATGTAGTCTCCTTATTGCTGAAAATTGACCCAAAAACCGAACCTTGCAACACCAAAAATTCGAACTTACCGAAACCCCAATGGTAGGGTTTCAAAGTTCCGAAAATTGCACTAGAATGGAAATAGAAACAATTGAAATGGGTTCTTTGGGGAAGCAAATGAAGAGTAGAATGAAATGTATAGGGTTGTTGGAGTAGACGGAATAGCTGTGCTTCGTGCGTCTGCCTTTCCTATGTTTGTTTTTTTTTCTTTAGTATCTCGGCAGGAATTGAAGAAGTAGCGGAATGAAGAAATACCTGGACTGGTTGGCTGCGTGGGGCGGCAGAAACGCCGCGTGGGGCGGCTGTCAAAACAGAGAAAGGAGCCGCGTGGCGGATGTTGTTGCCGCGTGGTGGCTGCTGTCCGCGGCTGTTCAAGGCAATTCCATGTTTTGATTTTTTTTTTCTTTTTCTCTTTACCTATAAAACATAAACATAAGTAAATTAGATTAAAGGAAACTAATCTAATAACAAGCAAATAGAACTACATAAAATAAATAAAATAAAATAAAAGTAAATCGGGTTGCCTCCCGTAAAGCGCCTTAGTTAATGTCGTGGCTCGACATGGGAATGAGAAGCTTAATCTTCATATATTGGGTCGATAAAATTAACTTCCTCGACCGCTTCATTTTGAAATCCGTCATAATATGGTTTGAGACAGTGTCCATTCACTTTGAAAATCTTCTCCGTAGATGGACTACGAATCTCCACCGCTCCATGTGGAAATACTTGAGTGACAATAAATGGGCAAACCCATCTTGACCGTAGCTTACCCAGAAATAAGCGAAGACGGGAGATGTAAAGCAAAACCTTTTGACCAACGGAAAAAGTCTTCCTAGAAAGCATCTTATCATGCCACGCCTTTGTTCGCTCTTTGAAAATTGCCGCATTTTCATACGACTCATTTCTAATCTCCTCTATCTCTTGCAATTGCAACTTCCGGTGCACACCCGACTCATCCATTCTCATGTTTAAAGTTTTCACCGCCCAAAAAGCCTTGTGCTCAAGCTCGACCGGAAGATGACAAGACTTACCAAAAACCAACCGGTATGGTGACATACCAATCGGAGTTTTATAGGCCGTTCTATACGCCCATAATGCATCATCCAACCTCAAGCTCCAATCTTTCTGATTCAAATTCACCGTCTTTTCCAAGATTGACTTCACCTCACTATTGGACACTTCGGCTTGGCCATTTGTTTGAGGATGGTAAGCGGTAGATACCTTGTGAGTGACGCAATATTTCTTTAAAAGTGCTTCTACCGTTCTATTGCAAAAGTGTGTTCCTCTATCGCTTATCATTGCTCGTGGAATTCCGAACCTAGAAAAGATGTTAGACTTGAGAAAATCTGCAACAACTTTAGCATCGTTAGTCCTAGTGGGTTTAGCTTCCACCCACTTCGATACATAATCAACGGCAAGAAGTACATATAAGAAACCATGAGACATGGGAAATAAACCCATAAAATCTATACCCCACACATCAAAAATTTCACAATAAAGCATAGGGGTTTGAGGCATCTCATTACGACGAGAAATGTTACCACTCCGTTGACAATTGTCACAAGTTTTGACAAAACCATGGGCATCCCGAAACAAGCTCGGCCAATAGAAGCCACAATCAAGCACTTTCTTTGCGGTCCTCCTAGCTCCAAAGTGTCCCCTACAAGCATAGGAATGACAAAAAGTTAGAATAGAGCTCATCTCATTTTCCGGAACACATCTCCTCACCACTTGATCCGAGCAATGCTTCCATAAGTAAGGATCATCCCAAACATAGTATTTGGCATCACTCCGTATCTTCTCCTTTTGGGATTTGGAGAAACCTGTAGGAAATGCATTGGAAACAAGAAAGTTAACAATGTTAGCATACCAAGGAGAAACGGAAGTAAGAGCAAAGAGTGTTTCATCGGGAAATGTGCCTCGAATAGGCTCCGCAAGTTTCTCCACATTCACTAACCGACTTAAATGGTCCGCAACCACATTTTCGGCCCCTTTCTTGTCTTTTACCTCTATGTCAAATTCACTTAGTAACTATACCCATCGGAGAAGCCTTGGCTTAGCCTCTTTCTTTGTCATCAAATACCTAAGAGCGGCATGATCGGTGAAAACCACTACTTTAGTACCAAGTAGATAGGATCTAAACTTTTCTAAAGCAAATACCACCGCCAACATCTCCTTTTCGGTATTAGAATAGTTCTTCTGAGCCTCATTGAGAGTCATAGAGGCATAGTAGATCACATGGGGCACTCTCCCAACTCGTTGACCCAAGACGGCACCAACGGCGTAGTCACTAGCATCACACATAAGCTCAAATGGAAGAGACCAATTTGGAGCTTGTATGATTGGGGCCGACGTCATCTTCTCCTTTAGCTTGTCAAATGCCTCCTTACACGCTAAGTCAAACTCGAATTCGACCTCCTTTTGCAATAATTTGCACAATGGTGAAGTTACCTTGGAAAAGTCCTTGATAAACCGCCTATAAAAACCTGCATGACCAAGGAAAGAGCGAACTTCACGAACATTAGTAGGGTGAGGAAGTGATTGAATAGTGTCAATTTTGGCTTTATCAACCTCAATTCCCTTAGAGGAAACCACATGCCCAAGTACAATACCTTGCTCCACCATAAAATGACATTTCTCAGAATTTAAGACAAGGTTAGTATCAATGCATCTCCTAAGCACAAGAGATAAATGAGTCAAACAACTATCAAAGGAATCACCATCCACGGTAAAGTCATCCATGAAAACTTCAATGAAATTCTCAACATATTCCGAGAAAATAGTAACCATGCATCTTTGAAAAGTTGCGGGAGCATTACATAACCCAAATGGCATGCGTCGATACGCAAAGGTGCCAAATGGACAAGTAAAGGTGGTCTTATCTTGATCTTCGGGCGCAATAGCAATTTGAAAATAGCCCGAATAACCATCTAAAAAGCAATAAAAAGGCTTACTGGCAAGCCTCTCAAGCATTTGATCAATAAAAGGCAAGGGAAAGTGATCCTTCCTTGTCACCGCATTGAGTCTACGGTAGTCGATACAAACACGCCACCCATTTTGTACTCGGGTGGGAACCAATTCTCCATGTTGATTTTCTACAACCGTCACTCCACTTTTCTTTGGCACCACTTGAGTGGGGCTCACCCACTTGCTGTCGGATATTGGGTATATCATACCCACTTGCAAAAGCTTTAGGATCTCTTTCTTCACCACCTCCATCATAGGTGGATTCAATCGCCTTTGTGGTTGCCTTACCGGTTTGGCATCCTCTTCCAAGAATATGTGGTGCATACAACTATACAAGTGGTTGGACTAATACCCTTGATGTCGGCAATAGTCCATCCAATTGCAAGCTTATTCTCCTTAAGAACCCCCACCAACTTTACCTCTTGCTCCTCGGTAAGCTTGCTAGAAATGATCACCGGTAAAGTTTCTTCATCACCTAGAAAAACATACTTCAAATGGGAAGGTAATGGTTTCAACTCAACCACGGGTGCCTGCAAAACTGATGGCAACAATTTCTCACTTGGCAAAGTTAGAGTTAAAGGTTTAGAAAATGAAGGTATTATAGGAAGCCTTTCCATCTTGGCTAAAGAAGCCACCGCTTTCTTCAAATCATGAGATAGAGAAAAACTTAAATCATCACAAGACAAGCTATTATCAATAGCTACGAGCAAGTCATCTCCTCCATTTACATTGAACACATCCTGCACTAAAGGCTCCAAAATATCAATCATGAAACAAGAATGATCATCATGAGGATATTTCATAGAATCATAGATATTAAACTTAACCACTTGACCATCGGCTTCCATAGTAAGAGAGCCATTAGACACATCAATTTTAGTACTTGCGGTTCTCAAGAATGGCCTACCTAGAAGAATAGGAGCCGCATGTGAATCATGTTCCATTTCAAGTACATAAAAATCAGCAGGAAAAATTAATTTATCTACCATTACAAGTACATCCTCAACCACTTCCTTAGGATAAGCATTTGAACGATCGGCCAATTGAATTACTACCCCTGTTTTAACTAATGGCCCCAATTTCAATGATTTGTATAAAGAATAAGGGAGAACATTAATTGAAGCACCTAAATCAAGCATAGCATTAGGGATAGTGGTGTCTCCTAAGGTAAAAGGCACGGTAAACATACTTGGGTCACTACACTTAGGTGGCAACTTATGCTGAAACAAAGCCGACACATGTTCATTAACTTTAACTTTTTGGACACCCTTCAACTTTTGATTACTTTTTATGGTACACAACTCTTTAAGAAACTTAGCATACCTAGGCACACTTTTCAATAAATCTAATAAAGGGATGTTTACCTCGCATTTTCGGAAGGTCTCATAGACATCCTTGTCTTGTGTAGGGCGACTTTTCCTCTTGAGTGCCTCGGGAAATGGTGGAGCATCCACATGAGTAGGTGTAACAATCGGTGACATTTCCTCCTCTTGAACCAACGGTGAGGTGACGATGGGTTCAACCACTAACTCCTCCTCCTCTTGCTCAATTATCTCACTAATCTTTGCTTTTGGCCCTTGCAACTCCTTCCCACTCCTTAAAGTAATAGCACTCGCATTAGGCTTAGGATTAGGAATAGTTTGGGAAGGTAGCTTACCGGAATCTTTAGCTTCAAGTCTCCCAAGAGCACTAGACATTTGCCCAAATTGATTTTCCAAGTTTTGAATGCTAGCCTTTGTCTCTTGTTGAAATTGCACTTGATTAGCTTGCATAGTGGCCACATTAGAAGTAAGAGCCCGAATCATTTCCTCCGTAGACATGGATGGAGTGGAGGTTTGACCTTGAGAGGAGAATGAGTTCGAACCTTGTTGCCTCGGAATGAACCTTGGTTTAGATTGACCAAATTGTTGTCCAAATGATGAGCCTTGATTTTGTTGGCCTTGTAGTTGCAAACCGCCTTGTGGATTCCCATATTGGAAACCGGGATGGTCTCTCCGGATAGGATTATAGTAAGCGGCCTTGACCTCTTCGGTCTCCTCTTGGAGAAGTGGGCACCGATCGGTGACATGAACATTGGATGAGCAAAGTCCACAAGCTTGCACTTGTTGCTTATTCCCCATGAGCATCTCCCTCATTAAGGAAGTCAAATCTTCAACCTTACTCTCCAATGATGGGTTGGAGCTAGAATTTGCCATGCTAACCCTTCTTGTGGTGGACCCCACACCAAATCGTCGTGAGCTAGAAGCAAGCTCACTCAACAACGCATTAGCTTCATCCGGATTCTTGTTGAGTATTCCACCGCCACTAGCACCATGAACCATCCGAGCATCTTCCGGTAATAATCCTCCAACAAAGTAGAGGATGAGATCTTGGTCACTATACCCATGGTATGGGCATCGTGCACATAACTTCTTGAATCGCTCCCAATACTCGTAAAGTGTTTCATCATTCTTTTGCTCCACATTTGAGATCTCCTTCTTAAGATGGGAAGATTTGGAGGCGGGATAATACTTATCAAGAAACACCTTCTTCATTTCGGCCCAAGTAGTGATACTACCCGGTGGAAGGTAGTACAACCAATCATTAGCGGAATCTTTTAATGAAAAAGGGAATGCCCTCAACTTGATTTGCTCTTCGGTAACATTGTTCGGTTTCATGCTAGTGCATACCACATGAAATATCGATAAATGTTTGTTTGGATCCTCACCACTTAACCCATGGAATGAGGGTAGTAAGTGGATCAAACCCGACTTCAACTCAAATGTGACACCGTCATCAAAGTCCGGAAATGTAATGCACAAAAGTTGTTGAGTAAGGTCGGGAGCGATGAGCTCCTTCAAAGTCCTAGTTTCTCGTGCCATGTTGATCTTTTCTTTCTCCTCTTTCTTGTCTTGCTTGTTGAATTGAAGTTTTCTCCTTGTCGCCCTTCTTATCTGAAAAAGAGTTTTCTCCAATTCTGGATCAAAATCTAACAACTTCTTGTTAGTAGAACGGGTGTCCGGCATAAACCCAAACACCAAAACTAAACTAAAAATAAATAATAAAAACAATTGCACAAATAAATAAACAATAGCCTTCCCCGGCAACGGCGCCAAAATTTGGCTAGACTTGTCGCGAGTCTCCAAATTAGTATTTTTAACTACTACAAACGCAAACTAATAGTAAGTGTAAGTAGAGGTTGATCCCACAAGGAAGGTATTTTGTTTACTAAATGTGTGCAAAAGCAAGTAACTAAATGGGGGTTTTGATATGTTGATGTTCTAAGTCTACTAAAACAAAAAGGAAATGAACTAATAAGATAGTATAATAATTGAAAATGTGTAACAAATATGAGAATGATTCTTGGACCAAGTAATTTCCACCAACAAGT